>ML994741.1:11291-76392 GCA_010093925.1 Zopfia rhizophila CBS 207.26 | reverse complement strand
CTAGGCCATATCAGAAAGGAAGCCCTAGAACGCATGCCAAAAGCAGTCGAAGGTGTGGCACTTGGCACACGCGAATTCCAACGCGACTCAGAACTCTGCGAAGAATGCCAACTTGCACAAGCACACAACAGAATCTCGTATCTCCCAGTCTGGAAAGGGACCTATCCATTCGAGAAGGTTCATTTCGACCTTATCGACATGGAAGATGCATTCAACGCCGATTCATGGATAGCTCATTTCTACTGTGACTATTCAGGCTATCACATCTCATTCAACCTTCCAACAAAAGCGCAAGAGAGCTTAATCTCGATTACCCAAGAGTTCTTTGTAATCACAAATGATAACTGGGGATTTACCACGCGATATATTCAATCTGATGGCGAAAAGGGGCTCGGGAAGGCCTGGAAGGATCTAGTCTCAAGCAGAGGGATCACTTTCAACAAAAACTCCACCTGATACGCCGGATCAGAACGGTCCTGCTGAACGTTCTGGGGGGGTGATCATAGCTATCGCTCGCAAGCTTCGAGTCAAGAGTAATCTCCCTCACAAACTCTGGCCATATATAGTAGCGCATGCCACCCGACTTCTGAACCGCATTCCAATTCAACGAAAGAAATGGCAAACACCATTTGAAATGGTTCACGGACGCAAACCAAACCTATCACAACACAGAATCATTGGTTCGCTCGCATATGTCCTAATAAAGAACCAAAGAAACCGCCCCAACACAGCTAAATTAAAAGAAAAAGCAATTAAGGGCTGGCTTGTCGGCTTAGACGCCACAAACATTTACAAAGTCTGGATACCGCACCTGGATCGTGTAGTCAGGTCCAGAGATGTTCGGATCGATGAGAAGGTCAAGTACAACCCTGATTTCGACACCACAGTCCCAGAATCAGGGCAAGCTCTCACGATCATCATAAATGAGATCGACCTTGATGAGGAAGACATGGACCCACTGCCAATCATGGAGGACACAACGCAGCAACACACTAAAACGCTTCATCTACAAACCTCTTCCTACCCCTCAGGGATCAACACTGCCAACAGTGGTAGAAGAGATTCAGACACAAGCATCAGATGCTCAATCTCCTCCAAGCCCAGTGTCCATAACTAGAGACGAAAGAGTCACAGATGCCTCAGCACTCGAGAACCTTCGAACATCATCTGGCAGGACTGTCAGGCTCTCGAAAAGAGGACAGGATGCGATCGACGCTCTTTCACCCCGTCAGGTCAACAAGAGAGCTCGACGACATGCTCATGCTCTACGCCTAGAACGAGCAAAGGTCGGAGAACAGGTTGCACATGCATTCACACAAGCGAGAACCATGAAGACACATCGAAAAGATCTACCACCGCCTCCTGAAACCTGGTATCAGCTTAAACGGCATCCAGAAAGGAAAGGCTTAAAACAGGCAGCAGACCTAGAGATCAAATCACTCGAAGAGAAAGGAGCATTCAAGCTTGTCAATCATCCTGTAGACAAGCAGGTCCTTCCACTCAAATGGGTATTCTCATACAAGTTCGATCAAGCAGGATACCTGGACAAGCACAAGGCACGAATCTGTGCACGAGGTGATCTTCAACACTATACGGGCGAAGACATATATGCAGCCACTGGTGCCTATCGAAGCTTCCGCATCCTTATGGCCATCGTCTGTGCATACGGGCTTATCTGTCACCAGATTGACTTCAAGATTGCCTTCATAAATGCAGATATGGACGAAGAGGTCTACACCACATGCCCACCGGGATACGGTAGACCGGGGAAGGTGTGGAAATTGCTCAAAGCACTATACGGTCTGCGCAAGTCACCAAAGCTCTGGTACCAAGAACTTGTATCGTTCCTACAAGGACTTGGTTTTCAACCATGTCCGGAAGAACCATGCATTATGATTAACAACAAGACCAACCTGATTCTCTTTCTTTTTGTGGACGATCTTCTGATCATTGCACCACAAGAGAAGTATCAACAAGTGCAGCAATTTAAAGAAGCTATACAAAACAAATATGACATCAAGGATCTCGGAGAAGCATCCTCCTTTCTAAACATCCGAATCCGACGAGACATTAGAGCAAAGAAGCTCTGGATCTGCCAGGACGGTTACATCGACAAGATCTGCGTCAAGTTCGGGATTGATGAGACGAAGCCGATTACAACACCTCTGCCTTCGTCATACCACCCCTTACCTTATGAGGGACAGGCAACTATGCAACAGATCATGGAGATGCAAGAAAAGGTAGGGTCAATTCTCTATCCGGCAGTCGTCACGAGGCCAGATGTCTGCTTTGCAGCCAGCCAGTTAGGTCAGTTCACACTAAACCCATCGCAAGAGCACCTGCGGTATGCAAACCGAGTACTCTCATATCTACAGACCACAAAGTACTATGCCATCGAGTTCTCAGACCCTGCGGCGAACGCCCTGGATGTAGAGAAAGATGATGAAGTGCTGCTGGTGTCGAGCGATGCGTCGTTCGCAGATGATACAGAGACTCGAAAATCCACCCAGGGTTACCTGATGAGGTTGTTCAATGGACCGATCATGTGGCAGTCGTCTAAACAGAAGACTGTAACCACGTCAACGACTGAAGCTGAGCTTTTATCGCTGTCTCATACAGCGAGGGAGACGATCGCCCTATACAGACTATTCGCCAACATTGAATTCGATCCAGAACACCTACCCAGCATACTCTGTGATAATCAGCAAACAGTGGGCCTGATCCACAAGCAACGACCACAACTGACGTCGAAACTAAGACACGTCGATATACACAACCTCTGGCTAAGACAGATCCATCAAGAAGGGAAAATCAAGGTACAGTGGGTACCAACAACTAGCATGCCGGCGGATGGCTTTACCAAACCTCTCTCAGCAGAAAAGCACTCGCAATTCGTGAAGCAACTAGGTCTGGTTGACATATCAGCACAGGTAAACCCTGATTACGAGGATATGGAATACAGCACAGATATTCAGACTTCATCAGATACAGAGTGAAATCTGGGGGGGTGTGTCGCACGCCAAGGGCCTAAAGCAGCAGCTCGCTAAGCAGTCATGGACGACTCATAAAGACAACTCATTCCATCACTCCTACATAGAGACGAGACACACACTGTCGTACACACATATAATGACAATACATTCATCTCATTTTGTGCCTCTTCTTTCTTATGCACAATTTCACTGTTCGTTCACACACACGTCCAGTGCAACACTTATCTACTACTCTTCTTTATTGAGTTGTTGTTTAGCCTTCTTTCTATTATTTTGGCTAAGAATTTAATCATCTTAATTTATATTTTCCCTCTTTTTCTTATAGTTCCTAAGAGGCTTGTTTTGAGTAAGATCTAAGTCCAAATCTTGGCTAGAAATTTGGCTATTTTAGCTAGTATTTTTAGACCTCTTCTTACACTTCTTTTTTTCTTATTTAGGTTCCTTTCATGCTTCTTATAAAATGTACGAATAGTTTCTATACTTTTTATTCTTTTCTTTTACAAGTACTAAAGCAGCTTAATTAAAGTAAATAAATTATTAATTTATATAATATAGTAATTACTATCTAAAGAAATTTCTTTCTTCTTAATTTTTGAAGAGAAAGTTAAGAACTACACTCTTTATAAAAGTAAATTATTTCTTTTTTATTTAATATATATTAAGCTTATATAGTTCTTAACTTTTACAAAAATTTTTAAAATAAATTAGCTAGTTAATTACATAGCTTTTACTTACTAAAACCTATATTTTAAACTCTTTAGATATTAACTTTAAAAGTATACTTACTATTTTTTTGTTTAGCTAGCAAATTTTTTAATAAACTTATTAATAGTAAGATAAATTTCTAAAGTATAACAGTAATAACTAGCTTTTAAATATATTTAGAAATAACTTAAATTTACTTAAAAAAATTAGTAAATATAGTTAATTAGCTAGAGTTTATATAAGAGTGTTAAATAGTAATAGTTTAAAACTAGTTTCTAGAAATTTATTAATTAATTAAATGTTAAGAAATATATATACTCTTTTTTTTAAAATAGTTTTTAATAGCTAAGTTTTTGTAAATTTTTATATAAATAACTATTTTAAAAAAAAATTGGTTTTAATAAATTTTTTTATTTAAAAACTTTAGTTTTTTTTATAAAAGTATTTTTTAAAAGTTTATTTAATTTTTTTATTAGTATTAATATAGTAAACAGGTAAATTTATTAATTTATTTATAAAAAATAATTCAAAAATTTTAAATACATTTAAATTATTTAATTTAAAAAATAAATTTAGCTTTTTATAAAAAGTAAAATTGTTAATAAAAAAATACTTAAATAAAAGTATAAAATAGTTATTTAAAAGCTATAAAATAATAGAATTTTTTTTTTAAATATAGAGTTAGTTTAATAAAATTCTTATTATTTTCTTATTTTTTAGCCTTTCTAAATAGTATATTTTAATTTTGTACTAGTATAATTTATAGTAATTTTATATATAAAATTTAATGTATTTAATTACTAAATTAAAAAAATTACTAAACTATTAGTATAATTTCTAGTATTGTAAATAATATATAAACTTTTTTAAATTATACTACTATTAACTAATTTTAAATAATAACTATAATATTAAAAACTTTTTTAAATATAAAATAAGTTTTTTTATTATATTTTAGTAATTTACAAATAATATATTAGTGAATAATTAAAGTTAAAACTTTTAGTATTATATTACTACTTTTATTTCTAATAGTTTATATAAAGTTTTAAAAATAGTATAATAACTTAATAGTTTTACTAACTATAAAACTTTTTTCAAGTAATATATTTAATTATAATTGTAATAAACTAAAGTCTAAAATAATTAATTAAAATAGTTATTTTAGTTTTAACTTTATATGTAACTATATAATTTTAATAACTTAGTAAAAGTTAGTTATTAAAGTTTTTATAATATATATAATTAATTTTTTATTAAATTTACTTTATTTAATTACTATTATTAGTCTAAATTTTTATATTTAGATTTAATTAACTCTATTTTTTTTTTTTTACAAAAGTTGAATAGTTTTTAGTAGTATAATTAATACTATAAAAAAGTAAAAAAACTATCTAATATTATAAAAATATTATCTAATAATATAGTAAGTATTAATAAATATTAATAACTACTTAATATTTATATAAATAGCTTAAGTAATAAACTTACTTAATATAAAATATAATAATAAATAAATTAGCTATAAATTATACTTGTTACCTACTTTATAAAAGTTAAAAGTTTTAGTTATTAAAGTAGTAATAAGTTAAGTAAAAGTTAAAATTAATAACTACTTTATTTAGTATAATAAAAAAGCTTTATTTTTAGTAAATAAAGTTAATAATAGTACTTTACTTAAAAAAATTATAAATGTGTTATAAGTAATATTTAAAAAACTAATTATACTAAAAAGTTATAATTTTTTATTAAAACTACTTTTATAAGTTTTAGTAATAATATTAATAACTTTTTTTATATTAAATTTATAATTAGTAGCTAAATTAATAGTTAAGTTATTTAAATTTTTTAAACTTTTTATATTTAATAGTATATAGTATTGTTTTTATTTTATATTTAAATATTAAATTAAAGCTAAGTTACAATTTAATAAATATTATATAAATAGTAAAAAAAAAAAAAAAAAAATTTTTTAATATTTAAAAAAATAAGTAATGTTAGTATAAATTCTTTTTTTATAGCTTTTTAACTAAAAATTAATACTACTTTTAAAGTAATGTAAGTATTTATAAACTTTTAGTTTAAAACTAGTACTAAAAGTAAATTTTTTTTACATAAACTATAAAGTATAAAAAAAAGTTTAATACAAAGCTATCATTAGTAGAAAGTAATTAACTACATAAAATAAAAAAAATATGTTTATTTAAAAATTAAATAAAAAGCTTTAAAAGTATATTATAACTTTTTTAATAATATTAAGTTTTACAAAATATACTTAAAAAGTAATTCATATTAATAATAACTTTATATAAATTATATTAAATAACTATAAAACTACTATAATTATTTATATAATATTATTTATGTTAACACTTAAACTAATAAATTAAAAAGTAATACTTATATATATAAAAGTAGTAAAGCTGTAAAACAACTAATTTATAATACTTTAAGTAAGTTAAAAAAATATAAGTAGTACTATAAATAGAGTTTTTATTACTAATATAGTTTATAAATATATAAAAGTAAATTAGTTATATTTAATTACTATAATATTAGTAAAAACTAAACAAATAAATACTAATAAAAAAAAGTATTAAAAATATAGCTTTTATTTATTATT
Source organism: Zopfia rhizophila CBS 207.26 (assembly GCA_010093925.1). Taxonomy (NCBI): domain Eukaryota; kingdom Fungi; phylum Ascomycota; class Dothideomycetes; family Zopfiaceae; genus Zopfia; species Zopfia rhizophila. The sequence goes on along the minus strand of ML994741.1, from coordinate 70,071 downwards.
ATAAGGAAAGGCTTTTAGTTAAAATAAGTAAAATAATATTATAAAAAAAATAGTATAAGTTTTAAAATATATTTGTAAATATAAACTTTATTACTATATATTTATTAATTAACTAAATAAATGTTACATATATAATAATTAATATTAAGTATATATATAATAGTTTTATAAGCTCTACTTTTATTATTAAAGCTTATTTAGTATATATTAATATAACTTTATAAAAATTATTAAAGTATATAAAAAACTTAAAAAAGTTATATAAATTATATAAATTAACTTTAATATTAAAAAACATACTAAACAAGCTTTTATATATGTTATTAATAATATACTAAAGTTAAATTTTATTTTAACTTTAAATAAACTAAATAATATTATAATTATACTAGTAAAGAAATCTCTTTTATTTATATTTTAAAAACAAAAGTTTATAGCAATAAAAAGAAGAAGCTATACTAGTAAAAACTAATAAAAGTTAGTATAGCTACTTTTTTAATGTAAATAAACAAGTTAAAAAAAAAGTAATATATATATTTTTATAATATGACTAGTAAATATTTAAAAATCTTTAACATTTAAATTAAAGTTAAATTTTAAATACTTTTTTCTAAAACTTATTAAAAGTACTTATAGTTATTTTTAAAAAAGATAGTAAATAAGTTTTTACTATTATAAAGTTCTAAAATAAACTATTATATTAAATTTAAAAAAAGTTAATAAAAAAACTTTAAAGTTTATTAAAAACTACTATATAATATATTAAAAAAAAACTAGTAGTACTATAAAAAAAGTTAATATTACTACTAAAAAAACTTTATTTATATAAGTAAATTTTTAGTTACAGCTTTAGTATTATTTATATATAAATTTTATAAAGGCCTCTACTTTTATATTAACTATTATATGCTTAATAAAATTTCTAAAAAAAATAAGTACTTTTTTTAAAATTTATAAAACTTTTAGCTAAATTAATAAAGTAAAGTAGTATAGTAAACTTAATATTTTAGTAGTATTTTTATAAAATTTATATTATAAAACAAAATAGCTAATAGTTTTTTATATAAAATTTAGACTTTTTAAATAGTTAATTATATTTTTTTTAAACTAGTAAAAGCTTTTAATATATTTTATTATATTATAAATAGTAATAAGTAAGAGTTTATTACAAGTAATAATTAGAATATAGTAAACTAACTAAAGAAAAATTACTAGCTATTAATAAAAAAGCATGTATAAAAATATGATACTAAAATAAGAGTAAAATAAACACTTTAAAAAACTAAACATAAACTAAAGCTTTTAGCTAATATTATTAAAATAATTAATAAAGCTAATAATAATAAAAATACGTAATATTTTACGTAATATTTTACGTATAAGTTATACGTTAAATAAGTATAATAAATAGTAATAAGTATTTAATACACTTATTAAAGCTTATTACTTAATAAATTATTAATAAAGAATTTACTATATAAAGGGCGTTCTTTTTAGTCTTTAAATGGTTTTTTAATACTTATATTTTTATTTTTAAGCAACTTTCTTAAAATATTATATAATAAATTAGTTAGACTATTACTTTATTATATTTTTATATTATTAGAATATTATGTTAGTAAGTTACTATATAACTTTATATAATTACTAAAACTTTAATATAAATTACACTTATACTTTTATATTAAAAAACTTATATACTATTTTATAGTATATAGTAAAAACTATGTTATATACTTTTACAAGTTTTAAGTATATAAAATTTATAAACTTTAAATTATAATATTATAAGTACTTATAAGTTAAGTAACTTATATAATAATAAAAAATTTAAATAGTTTAGTTTTAGTACTAATATTATTTACAACTTAAATTAAATAGTAATAATAAATACAAATTATAAAGTTGTAATAAATAGTTTTTAAACTTAAAAATTAAGTAAATATATAAGTACACTTTTTAAGTACTAAAGTATATTTACTTAAAAGGTTTAATAAAATAAGAAAATATTTTAAAAAATTTCTAACAAAAATAGAAATATATACTTAATTTAATAAATTTACTTTTTTTAAGAAATAAAATAAAATTCTTATAATAAGTATAAATATAAAAAGTAGAGTTATAAATTAGTTTAAGCTCTTAACTAAAAATTATATAAAAAAGAGAAAATATATTAAAAAAATTAAAAAAAATTAAAATAGTTTTTAAAAGTTATAACAACTTTATACAACAAATTATAGTAGTATTTAAAAAAATTGATAAAAAATACTTTATAAAATGAAAAATATAAAACTTATAATAAGTTAAATTAGTTTTAGTATATACTACAAAATTTTAATAACTATAATTATAAATTAACTAAAATGACGTGTTATTAATAGTAGCTTACTATACTAAACTTAAAAATTAAGTTAAGAATAAGCTAACTAAAAAAAATTAATTAAATAACTTTTAAGCTCTTATAGAGTTTATTATATACATAAATAATAAGTAATATAAATATAAACTAGAATATAAAAAAAGCTAAGTAATAACTATAAAAAAAAAGAAAATATTAATATAATAAGCTCGGCTTATAATAAAATAAATATAAATAAAGTTTAAATAAAAAAGCTATAATAAAAAAAAAGCAAAAAAAAATAGCTTATAACTTGAAAATATAGAAAGTAACTTAACAAAAAAAACATGTCTAAAATATAGTAATATTAAATACTTTATAAAAAAAATTATAATAGTAAAAATAAAACTTAAGTTTATAAAATAAAACTTATAACAAAATAGTAAATTATTAGTTAAAACTATTAAAAATAAACTTAATATAAATAAGTATTAAATTTATAGATTTATTAAACACTATAAAAAGAATTATAAAAAAAGGTATTAGAAAATAAAACATAAACTTATAAATAGTTAGTAAAAATTAAAGAAAGTATTATAAAAAATAGTAAAAAAATAATACTAAGTAGTAAGTAAAATAGTGTAATTTTTTATACTTTAGGAGATTTACAAAAAAAATATAGCTATTTTAAAAATTTAACTTTTAATATATAAAGCTTTTAGAATTATAATAATAACTATTTAGTAATAACTAAATAAAAATGTATATTAAATTTATAAATTAAACTAATATTTAGAAAAAAAATTATAAAACTAAGTATTAAAGCATAATACTAAAAAAAGGGTTTTATAAATTAAAAAACTAAATTATAAAAATAGTATTTACGTAACATAATAGTCTTATAAAAAAAAGTATTATAATTTTTAATAAAAGTTTATTAAAAAAAAAACTATATAATTTTAGAAAGTAAAAAAAGAAACCTAACTTAGCAAAATAAGAAACTAAGCTAGAAAGTAAATATAATAGGTATAATAAAGTAAAAACGTTTTTATTTACTATATAAATTAAGAATACTAATATTTTTTAATAATTAAAAAACTAGAAATATTAAATTTATAAGTTAGTTAACTATATTAAAAAACCATGCACATAAATAATATATTTACTTTAGATAAAAAAAACTAAAAAAAATAAAAAGTATATAAAAAAGTAGTAAGTAAATAAAAACTAAATAAATAAATTTTAAAAAACTTAAATACTATAGTAAACACAAAAAATAAAAGTAACTAGTAAAGTTAACAACGTTAAAAATAGTATTAAAAGAAATATATACTTAAATATAAATACTATAAAATAAAAAATAAAAAACTAAATAAAATTAAAATAATTTTAGACACTAGAACTATTATATAAAAAATATTACTTAAAATAAAAGTATTTAGTACACAAAAATAAAGTAAAAAAAAAGTATAGTAAAATATTATATTTAGTATACTACTATAACTATCACTTTATACACGTTAAATAAAAGTACTTTAATTTAAAAAAAAATAAAATTAAAAGTATAGTATATATAGTTTACTATTAAAAAACTAAGTAGTTACTAGTAAAAAGTTTAAGTTAGTAACATAATTATTAAAGCTTTTAAATTATAATAAATATAATAAAAACTATATTTTTACTTTAGTATAAAAGTAAACAAAAACTTTTAAAAGTACTAGTAAATAGTAAAGTAAACAAAACATTTATTTTAAATTAATAAATAAAATAAAATCATATATTATACTAAAAAAAAAGCATATGTAGCAAAAGTAAAGTAAGTAGATAATAGTATAATAATTTTTTAAAAAAAAAAGTTAATTAACTTAAAAACTATAGTAATAAAACTAAAAGTAATAAGCTATAAAAATATTCACTATATTAATATTCTAAACATAAAAATACTAAACATAATTCTAAAATAAAATAACTTTTATTACATAATTTAATAATAAATTAGTAATAAAAAACTATTTAATAGCATAATTTTATAAAAAAAAGTAGTATAGTATAAATTTTAAAATATGTTTTAAATACTATTAAAGCTTAAATACTTTAAAAATATAAAATATTTGTATACTTATTTAGTAAGAGAAAAAAATGTACTTTTAAAATACTAACTTTAAAACTATAAAATAGTAGTTAAAAATAAAAAAAGCTTAAACTAAAACTAATATACTTTTTATTAAAAATATAATAAAAGAATTAAAATAGTATATTAAAAAAAAATTAAAAAAGAATATATACAATTAAGTAAAAACTTAATAACTTTACTAATATTATTTATAATTAAGAAAAATAGAAAACTCTAATTATGTATTAATTTTAAATAATTATATTATATAATAACCAAAAATTAATACCTATTACTATTAATTTAAAAGTTTATAAATAAACTTTAAAGAGTATAGTAGTTTAGCTTATTTAATATTTAAAAACAAATCTATAAAATAAGAATTAAAAAAGAATACAAATAGTTAATACTATTTAAATTAATAAATATATTAGTAACTTTTTAGGTAGTTATTAATTATATACTTTATAAATACTTAAATATATTTATAATAGTATACTTTAATAATATACTAGTATATATATAAAAAATACTTAATAAGTACAAAGTATATGTTAAAAAAGTCTTAAAAAAACTTTAAAAATATAACTTTTTTATTTAAATAAAAAAATATAAATTTCATGTTATAAAAACAAAGTTTCTAGAATTTATTATTTTAAGAAAAGAAATCTTAGTAAACTTAAAGAAGTTAGTAAAAATATAAAACTAGCTAATACTAATAATAGTAAAAAAAAGTATATATATTTTTTTTTAAATTTACAAATTTCTATAAAAAGTTTATAAAAAAGTATTTAAAAATTACTATACTAATTACAAAAGTAATAAAAAAAGAGTAAGTTTAAATAAAAATAAAAATAGTAGTAAGTATTTAAAAAACTAAAAAAAAGTTTATATAAATACTTATATTAAAAATATTTAACTTAAAGTTACTTATAGTACTAAAAACAAATGTATTTAATTATATAATAAAAGTAGTTCATAGTTAGAAACATAAAAATAAACGTTTTTATTTAGTAAATTATTTGTTAAAAAAAAATTAAAAAATAAGTTAAACTACAACGTTTATAATAAAAAACTTCTAGTAGTAATAATAGTATTTAAGAAATAGCAAATTTACTTTAAAAAAGCTAAGTATTAAGTAGAAGAATTTTTAGACTATAAAAACTTAATAAGTTTTATAATAATAAAGAAGCTAAATAGAAAATAAATATATTAATTAAAAATACTAGCTATTTATAATTTTAAGATATTCTACTAAAAAGGATTAAAAAATAAAGTAGTAAATATACTTCGTTAATAACTAAATTATGTAAAATAATATAAACTAGTATTAAGTGTAATATTAATAATAAAATTAAACAAATTTATAAGCTATAATTATTTAAAAATAGTAATAATTATAAAAATTAAAGATTACTAAATAAAAAAAATTAAACATTTTGAGTAACCAAATTCTTGAAATCTAGAATTAAAACCTTAATATATAAATAAACTTATTTATGTACTAAAAAGTTTACATAAGAAATTAATTAAAGAAAATTACAAAGTTATTATACAAAAATACTAAGAAGTAAAAAAAACTATAAACTAAATTTCTAGAAATTTCTATATTAAAGAGTTAAAATAGCAAGTTAAGAAAGTAATTAAAAGATATCTAAAATATAAGAAAAACAAACTAGTATAATATAAGCTTTATAAACTTCTATAACTATTAAAAGTATTAAAATAACTATAGTAGTTAGTTTTAATAAACTTTATTATAAAATTACTATTATTTAAAAACTTAGAAAACAAAAGAAAATATAATATAATATTAGTAATTATAAATAAGTTAACTAAGTATATATTTTTTAGTTTAATAGTTATAAATCTATTAACAAAAAATTAGTATATAAGATTTTAAAAATAGTAGTTTTAAAATGCAAGTTGTTTAAAAAGATTATTTTTAATTAAAATAAATTATTTATATTACACTTTTAGAAAATTTTATTAACTAAGTTAAAGTTAAAAAATAGGCTTTTAATAAGTTTTTACTTTTAAATAAATAAGCAAATAAAGTACACTAATTTGACTTTAAAATAATATTTAAGAATATATGTTAATTACCTTTAAAAAATTTAGATTAAATTATTACTTTTAATATAATTTACTTATAATAATATAAAGTTATTTATAACTAATATATTACTATTTTACATAAATTATAAGTATAAGCTTATAATTTATAAAAAACTATATAAATTAAAAAGTAAATTATATAAAGTTTATAATAAAGTAAAATAGCTATAAAACTTGTATAATAAACTATGTAAACAAATTACTTTAAAAAACTTATAAACTATAAAAAGTATAAATAAGTTAAGAGTTAAAAAACTAACTTTTAAAAAAAGAACAAAAGTATTTTACTACACAAAAATTTAAAAACTAAAAGGCTAAGTAAGAAACTAAATTACGTTTAAATTAAACTAGTTAACTATAAACTATAATTACTATAAAATATAAAAATTTACTTAATTTGTTATATATTACTACTTAAATTAGTACTACTACTAAACGTGCTACTAATAATAAACATAAACATAAAACTATATTAGTTAAAGTATAAAGTTAAAAAAATTTAAAGACTATAATAATTTAAATATTAGTAAAAATACCTAGTTAAATAAAACCGCTATAAACTAAAGAAAAATACCTAAAAACTTATTAAACACTTAAAGTAATATTTTAAAATAATTAACTAGTCTTACCTAAAAAAATTAATAATACTAAATTTTAAATAAAAGCTTATATAACTTTTTAATTAAAAGAAATTAAAAAAAAATTGTAAAAATATTAAACAAAAATATTACAAATTATAATAATTTAGAGGTTTTTTTTTTTATTTTATATTTTTTTAATTAAAGTAAGCTTATAAGTAAATAGCTTATACTTATAATTACTAACTAAAGTAAACTACTTTTAAATTTATTATTTATAAGCTTTAGTGTTTAAAATAGTATTTTTAGTAGCTTTTAACTAATTATAAAAATACTAATACTTAACTAAAAATTTGTTAAATTTTACTAAAATACTAATAAATTATACTTATAGTTTTAAGAAATATACTTAAAGTAATAGCTAAATAAAAAATTTGTAAAGTAATAAAAACTCTTTTTTTTTTTACATAAATTATACAAAATTAGTATAAAATAATTCTAATTCTAAATTAATTTTATAAAAAAATAATTATAAGTTGTTAATAACTTAACTTTAAATATTATTAAAAGTAATAAAAAAAGTTTTAAAAGTATATATAATACTACTAAAAGAATATACTTTACTTATATTTAAAGCCTAAAGCAAAAAAAACTTTTAAGCTAAAACTTTAAAAAAAAAGTAAGTATTATAAATAGTAATAAATAAGAGTTTATTATAAGTAATAATTAAAATATTATAAACTAACTAAAGAAAAATTACTAGTTATTAGCAAAAACGTATATATAAAAACATAATACTAAAATCAGAGTAAAACAAATGTTTTAAAAAACTAAGTATAAAATAAAACTTTTAGTTAATATTATTAAGGTAATTAATAAAGCTAATAGTAAAAAGAAAAATACGTAATATTTTATATATAGGTTATAAGTTAAAAAAGTATAATAAATAGTAATAAGTGTTTAATATACTTATTAGAGCTTACTATTTAATAAATTATAAGTAAAGAATTTACTATATAAAAGGTATTTTTTTTTAGCTTTTAAATAATTTTTTTTATACTTATTTTTTTTTAAAACAACTCTCTTAAATTGTTATATAATAAATTAGTTGAACTATTACTTTATTACATTTTTATATTATTAAAATATTATATTAGTAAGTTACTATATAACTTTATATAATTATTAAAACTTTAATACAAATTATATTTATACTTACTATATTAAAGAAATTTATATACTATTTTATAGTATACAGAAAACCCTATATTACATACTTTTATAAGTTTTAAGTATATAAAAACTATAAACCTTAAACTATAATATAATAATATATAAACTAAACTTTATAAAGTATTTTAACTAGTTTTGTTTAGCTTTTTTTAATAATATACTTATTTACTTTTTAAGTTTTTTAATAAAGTATTACAAGTATATTAACTTAATACTAAAAAAACTTAGTATTATAAGCTTATTTTTAAAATACTAAAAAAATTTATATTTAAAACTAAAAGCACAAAATTTCTAGAGTTTATTATTAAAGTAAAGTAAAAAATTTAAATAAATTCTATTAAAATAAAAGTAATTACTAAGTAATAGCTTTTAATAATTATAAAATAGTTAAAAGTTTTTTTAAATTTATTAATTACTATTATTAGTTTATTAAGTTTTTTTTAAAAATTGCTATTTTACTTATAAGACTTATAAATAACATACTATTTTAATAAATTAATAAAAAGTAGATAGTATTTAATAAATAAATAACATTATATTAAAACTAGTACTAACTTAATTTAATTTTAACTATAAAACTATTTTAAAAGCTAATTTTTTAAGTTATATAATTAAGGAAATTTTTTTATAATATAGTAATAATAATATGTTACACTTATATATATACTTTTAAAAAAAATACTTATAAAGTATAAATAGAAAATATATAATAAAAAACTTTTTATAATTATTTATTATTTAAAAGCATAAAATACTAAATTATAGTTTATTAAAAAGTTCTAAGTTATTACTAATTATAAGAACTTTAAATACTTTATAAAACTTTAGAAATTAAGTAAAAAATATATATACTTATAGTTATTTCTTAGCTAATATAATATAAAATTTTAATATAAACAAAAAAACCATATAAACTAATATACTATTAAAATGTAAATAAAATTTTTTAAGTAAAGAAAATAATAAAAAACTAAAAAGTTATATAATTTAACTATTAAAGTTAGTAGTTACAAGTTAAAAAAAAGTTTAAATTAAATAATAATAAATAACTAGTATAAGTTTTTAATAACTATATAAAATAGTATAATTAAGACCTAAAAGTCTTGTAATAAGCTTAAATAAAAATAGCATAATATAGTATTAAGTAATTGAGATTATATAAAAGTAGTATAAGCCTTTTATAATTAAAAGTAAAAAAATTCCTTAGAGCTTAAACTAAAAGTCTTACTAGTTAAGTATAAAGTTAAGGAATATAAAACTTTTTATTATTAAAATAAAAAGTAGGTACTTAATTTAAAGTTATTAAAAATATTAATTATTTACTAAATTTACTTATTATAAGTAATAAAATACTTAAAATAGTAAAGTACGTATTTAATATTAATAAAAAATTACTTTTAACTAAAAATATTAAACTATATAAAGTATTATATTTAAAACTATGATGTTTATAACTATATAAGGTTCTAAAAAAATTATTAGTAAAAACTATTATATTTATTACTTATTTCTAACTATATTTAAAAAAAGATTTTAATAAATTTTATAACTACATTACTAAAAAATAATAGTTATATAGTTTTATTAGTAAATACTGATAAACTAAATAAAAATATAATATTTTACTTTTTTTAAATATAAATATCAAAACAGTAATTTAATTTTTTATTAATAAAGTTATTATTTATTATTAAATTTTTAATACTATAGTATTAAATTATAATAGCTAATTTATTAGTAAGTTTTAAAATAAGTTTTATAAAATTTTTAACATTAAAAAATAATTATTTATAGTATTTTATTTTCAAATAAATAGTTTAATAAAAAAATTTAGTTAAGGTTTATTTTTAAGTATTTATTATATAAAATTAAGTAAATTAAGTAAAGTTTTATTTTATAACCAAAATTATAATAAAAAATACTATTTTTATAAAAGCAAGTTTTTTTTAATATAAATATAATATAATAACTTAAAATTTAAAAGCTAGTATAAAAATAATTATAAAAAAACTAAATATATATATATATATTAATTTAATATAGTTAACTATAGTCAAAATATAATGAAAGTAAAAAACAAATAAGTAAATTAATACTAAAATAAAACTTTATAACTATATATTAAAAATAAGGTATAATGTATTCTATAAGTAAGTAGGTTATTTTAAAACGTACTAAAAATTTAAGAATTTATACTTAAATATCTTAACAACCACTTAATAATAAATTCTAGAAATTTAATAATTAATAGTGCTTTGAAATGGACATAATTAAATATATAAAACATTATATTTAATAGTTATTAAAATAGTATTATTTTGGTCTCTAAATTTACTTTTTTTTTAAAAATATTTTAAGAATGTTTAGCTGTTAGCTTTTAAAAATCTAATAGTTTCTATTTCAAAACACTATTAATTACTTATTAAATTTCTAGAATTTATTATTAAGTAGTTGTTGAGATATTTAAGTGTAAATTCTTAATTTTTTAGTAAGTTTTAAGGTAACTTACTTACTTGTATAATTTACTTACTTATAGAATATATTAATTAAGTGTTATGAGTTGCCTTAACTTAACGGTACGTTTTACGTTAGCAACTCTACTCTAACTAATTACTTAATAAGTTCTTAGCTCTTTTTATATCTGGAGTAGATAGCTCTAAGTTTAACAGAATAGAGTTTAGTCTTATCACAAGGTAGGAAGAGAGTGTATAATAGATTTAATAAGATAGTATTAAACTATTTCACTTAAGGTCAAGTCTTAACTTAGAGAGAAGATCTTGATTTTAGAGTAACTACAAAGAATCCAAAATATCCCTAAGCTATTTTATGTCTCATATTTATAGGAAACCCTTCATGCGTATATTATATACTCATTAGCGGTATATTAAATACTACTAGAAAAGATAAGAATAATAAGTTTCTTATTTATCTTATCTGTCTTATCTGCTAAGATCCTATCCTAGTTACGTACGTGACTGCTTCTAATTTACTGGTATAGTTCTATATCTCTATTCTTACTTCTTAGCTTGTACTTTAGCCTATGCTAAAGCGTCCTATATACGCTTATAGTTTTTTCTTTCTAGCTTAAATATACGTTTCTATTCTAAAGTTTTATTAGCTATTATTATTAGTTCTCTTAGCTCTTTAGGTACAGCTGTTTTATTATTACCGTCCATAACATTATCCCTCTCTTTTAAGTCTTTGTCTTAGAAGATAGTTTTTTTCTTTTATAAATAGTATAAAAACAACAGGTCCTCCGGCCTGTGCTTTAAACTATAAGATTTTTAACTTTCTTTTCTTTTTACCTAGCTTCTTAGTAATAACATGCCTTAAGTTGTTTCTAATATATACTTACTATTTAGCTTCTTAGATCTGTAATAAACTCTATTACATGCTGTCACCATATTCTCACTATCATAATAATAGTCTTTAATATCTAGTAAATCCGGCTTTTAGTTATTATTCTAAATGCGTTGATTATAATATAAAGTATGATTTTATTATAACGCAGTTTAAGTAGAACTGTTTCGATTATGATAAAAAGAAATTACAGGAGTAATTTTACTGTGCTTAGAAGGAGATAGTAACTACTTATTTCTATAAGTTACGCCTTTATTAGTAGCTAGCTTAAATAGATTCTTAGAAGAAGAAAATATTTCAGCGTGAGCTTACCTCAATTAACGAAGTTCATATAATAAAAAAGAAAGAGTAAAACTATTAAAGTTAATTTAGTATACTATTATTTATAGTATCTGGTGTCGCCTTGCCTTTCTTCTCAGGTTTTAAGTAGAATATTCTATATTCTCTTTATACTTTAGACTTTTCTCTAGAGTAAGCCTTTACTACTTTCTCTAGTAATACTAGTTAATTAGCTCTAAACTATTCTTTAAGTTTCTAATTAGCTTTTAAGTGTTGTCTTTAGGTCTGTAGTTTTTTTATTTAACTAAGTATTTCTACTAACACCTAAACTGTTGGTAGTCTAAAACTTATTAAACTTTATACTTAGTAATGTCTTTCTTGAGTTTGAGTCTTGTCTATAGTTTAGCATCCTATAGTGCTGGTTCTAATTTAGAGATATGAAAAACTAGGTAGATTCTTATATTCTTAGGTAGTTATAGTTTATAATTTACAGATCCTATTTATCGTTTAATCTTAAATAGTCCTAATTTTACGTGATCTAGTTTTCGTGATGGTTGTTTTATTTCTAAATTTTTTTTCTTCAGGAAAATCTTATCCCCCTCTCTAAAGATTAGTCTCTTAACCTTAGATTTATCTTTAATTTACTTGCTAAGATTACTTTTATAGGTAATTTTTCGTGCGATTTCCTTATAAAGTATCTATAAATCTTTAACTTTTCTTCTTATAGTTTCTGATACTTTGTTTAGTGTTCGTGGTTCTTGATAAGCCGTAGACTCATAATCATAATTCACATAAAATAGTAATTTTCCTGTTATTAATGACTTTGCAGAATTATATATAAACTTAGCTATTAGTAGTAAGTCAATCTAATTATCTTATAATTCATTAACATATATTTATAAGTATTATTCTAATATTTGATTTGTCTATTTTGTTTGTCTATTTATTTATAGGTAAAATGCTGTTAAGAGGCACTGCTCAGCCCCTAGCCGTTCTATAAACATTTTCCAGAATATTAACTTAAATAACTTGTCTTAGTCTGTGATAAATTCTCGTGGTATTCCGTATTATGTAATTAGTATTTTAATTAGTAATAACGCCAGTTCATCTGCCTTTATTTCCGTATAAGTTAGTTTAAAGTAAGCGTACTTTATTAGTCTATTAATAATAACTAGTATCATATCATACTATTAACCTGTTAAGGTAGTAATTATTGGTATTCCTATAATAAAGTCTATTATAACTAATTTCTATGGTCTGTTTAGTGAAGGTATTAGTTACATAAGTCCGTACTTCTTATGTCTTAATGCTTTATTCTTTTTGTATTTAATATATTCCAAAAGAATATTTCTAACCTTACTCTAAATTCCTGGAATCTAGAAGTGTTTGTTAATCCGTTCTATAGTCTTCTTAACTCCTTAATATCCGTGTATTTTGGCTGAATGTTAATTCTTAATTAGCTCTGTCTATAATTTATCTAGTATATAGATTATTTCTTAGTCCAGATTCTAAAGTAGTCGTCTATTGTTGAATTCCCTTATTTATTTTTTCTAGGTATTTTCGATAATGACTACTGATTTAATATCTATTTATAAGCTTCCCAGAGATCCGTCTTATCTTTACTTAAGTATTATGTTATATATTTCTAGTATGTTTCTTATATGGTCTGCTTGTTAACTGAGTGCATCAGCCGCTGTGTTTTCTTTCCCAGATTTATAAAGTATTTAGAAATCGAAAGTTGATAGTAATTCCTACTATCTAACTTATTATTAATTTAACTTCTTTGTTGTTGTAAATACTGTTAGATTTTTATAATTTAAATATACAATAATCTAATGCTTAGCTCCTTCTAAGTAATGTTTCTATTTTTTAAATGCTTAAACTATTGCTAATAATTTCTTATTATAAATATCATAATTCAACTTAGCAGTTATAAGTTTGTGAGATAAGAAGTCTACTAGGTGTTTTTATTTATTATCTTATGTTTATAAGAGAATAGTTTTTGTAACTCTGTTTAATATATCTGCGTATATCTCTGCTTAAAGTCCTAAATTAAATATTTTTAATATTAGTAGTTCTTTGAATCTTTACTTTAGCTTCGTGAAAGCTATATTTTTTTTATTTATCTACTTAAATTATTAATCTTTCTTAAGCAATTCTGTTAAAGGAGCTGTAATTCTTAAATAACCCTTAATAAATTACCTATAGAATTCTGTAAATCTAAGGAAAGAATAAACTTCTTTCGTATTTATTAGTGTTAGCTATAATAGAATATTCTTAGCTTTATCTAGGTTAACTGCTATCCTATTTCTAGATATAATATATTCTAGAAACTTAATTTCTTTCCTATGGAATATATATTTTTCTGTCTGTATATATAAATTGTGTTTCTTAAGTCTTCGTAATACTTTCTTAGTATACTTAATATGTTCTTCTAGTGTCCTATTCGTGTATACTAAGATATTATTAAAATATACTAATACAAAGACATCTAGATATTCCCTTAGAATATAATTAATAATGGCTTGGAATGTTACTAGTGCGTTAGTAAGTCCCATAGGCATGACTATATATTTATATAATTTATAGCTTATTTTAAAAGCTGTCAGCCATTCGTGTCCTTTAGCTATTTATATTTAATAGTATTTATTTTTAATGTTAAATAGACTAAACCATTTAGCCCCTCTAAGTTTATACATAAGTTCTAATATTAAGAGTATTAGATAGTGATTTTTAATTATTATTTCATTTAATTATTAATAGTTCACGCAGAGTTGTAGTTTCCTATTTTTTTTTAGTATAAATAATGCTGGTGACGTAACTTCACTTTTACTTTCTTATAAATATCCTTTTCTAATATTATTATTCAGATATTATCATAACTTCTCTTGTTGTTTAATAGATATTTAATATAATAGTGCTGGTTTTAGTTTTTCTTCTTCCTTAAGTATAATCTTACAGTCCTAATTCTTGTGTTCTGGTATTTGGTTTTCTTGTTCTTTTATAAACTATTTTCTAAATTCCTCCTAGTATTCGTTTGGCATAATAAACGTGGTATTATAAAGAGTTACTTTCTTTATCTATATTATGGCTTTTATTTATCTATAGTAGTTCTTCCTAATTCTTACAGACTTTATCTTCTAGTTAATCAGTAGATTCCATCATGCTAGCTAGTTTTATCCTAGTATAAAATCCTTACTACCTAGATCTATAATCTTAATACGGCGGTTATCCGTGTAACCTGCTGCCTTAATAGTTATATTCTCCATTTCAAAATTAATTAGACCTTTTCTGAATATTATTAGACTATTATCTATACGTACTACTCTTATAGGTTTTTCTAAAACTCTAGTTAAGATATAGTGTCTCTATATCTATTTATTTAATATAAGTGTTTTACTAGCCCTGCTGTTTATGAGTGCTTGCGTCCAAAAGCTATTAATATATACGTCTATATATAGCTTGTTTTCATGTTTTCATCTAAATCGTGTATAGTTAAGTGTTAACTTTTATGTTTTAATCTTAGATTAGCTCTCTAGCAGCATGGTTATTACTTACTAGCCTTTTAGTTTTTTATTAGTTATTAACTCCTAAGTAGTAGTCATTTCCTTAATATTTCTTCCTTAGGTCTATAAATAAGATATTATTAGAGTTGGTATTATTCTTATAGTAGTATTTTATACTCTTTTTTTACTTCTTTTCTATAATTTTAGCACTTCTATTCTAAGAAACATTCCTTAATTATTAATTTAGCATGTAATTCTGTGGCTAACTATTTATTTTAGTAGTGTTTAGCTTAGTAATATTAGCATCCCAGTTAATACTTATCTTAGTCTAACTATTTGTGTTTTTCTGTCTTTGAATCCTGAAGTTCTTTTTTAGAATTCATGTAAATCAGTTCTTGCTGCGTGTTAAGTTCTTATTTCTATGCTATTTATTTTAGTACTTATCTTATTATTAGTCTTTTAACTTATATAGTATGCGCTGCCTATTTATATTCTTATTCTATATACGTTTTTTCTCTATATATTTAGTACTTTTTTTGCATAGATCTTTCAGCAGTATCGTTATCCTATACCTATAGTATTAATAAAGTAGGTTTCTTATTAGATTTCTTATTCTAATCCTATCCTAGTTTTAGGTGTCCTATGGGATGGTAGTAAGTCATATGGCTTATAAGTAGTATTAGTTCTTATCTATAAATCTCATTTATCTACGTGGCTAGTTTCTGTTTATTAAGTTTTTTATATTACTTATTACCAGCCGCCTGTATTGCTTATCGGCACTTGTGTATCCTATCTCTTAAAGTAACTTTCTAGTATTTAGTGATATAATATTCCTCTATATGGTATTCTAATTTATAGATCTAGTAATATCCTTAGCTTACTTATTATCTAATTGTTATAGATATTAGCTCTTTACCTTCTAGTGTTTCTTGATTTTGTTTTTATCTAAATTTCTAGTCTTCCTTCTTAAAGGGTCCTTCTTCTTATTAGATAATCTTATAAAATTAGTTAGTTTCTTTTATAAAACTAGCCTAGTATTATCTAATAGTAGCTTTTTATATAGTGGTAATCATATTATTAGCTTATTCCGCTAAATAATTCTTAACCTGCTAATATAGTATTTTGTATTCTTATTTAAGATATATATAGCTTTTATAAATCTAGTATTATTCTTTCTAGATTTGTTGTGTGATAGCCTCTTTAGTTATTTAATCCTTAGCTAGTTTTACTTAAACTATAGTAATCTTAATTTTTTATAGTACTCTAGTCTAGACATAAGCCTGTTTAACGTCTACTGTTTATTATTTATATTCTTTAATAAAGTGTTCTTGTTTTCTGTATCTAAGGCATACCTTACGCGTATATTAGTTCATTTATTTCTTAGTATATTTATCTTATTTCTTTTTATTAATCCATGCGTTTTTAACTAAGACATGATTGATTTCTATTACGTTATAAGTTTAAGTATCCCTTTTATTTCTTTATGGTATATAGATTATTAGTCTAGCGTTATTTTTCTTTTCTTATTCTCTCTAATACTAATAGTTATTAATAGTTACTACTTATTTAATAATTTCTAGAAGCATGCTAGGTTACTTTCCTCGTGAAATTTTATTCTTAATTCTATTTTTTAGTCCTGTGTAGTATATCATAACTAATAGTTAGTCTACCTAATTAAGTTAGGACTAGATTTACTTAAATTCCGCTGTGTAGTTAGCTACTAATATTTATTACTTAAGTTATTAAAGCTTCTAGATTACCTTTATTTCTTTATTAATTTCTCTAAAGACTATAATCAATTCCTTCTCAAAGCTCTCATAATTTTCGAAGGTTCTTTTAATATTATTATTATAGTTTATAAGTCCTACTAATCTTAGGTTAAGATCTCTTTTTACTAGATAGTTTTTTATAAGTAGCTTAAACTACTTTATAGTTCTTTCTATTATATTCATACCAGCTGCTAAGATCTAATCTTAATTAGTAGTAAATAAAGCTTAATTAAACTAATAGTATAAGTCTATTATGGCCATGAATGTCTTGAGTTTATCCTAGTTTCCGTTAAATTTAGAGGGCGGTTGGATTTTTGTAATTTCTTTTCTCTTATTCTTTACTACTTTAACCTGTTACTACATACTAATTATAGTATCACGTAACTTTATAATAGCTATTTCTTATTCCTAGATAACCTGCTATGCGCTCTTAGTTCCTTCTAATATACTTCTAGTAGTAGATAAAAGTCTTACCATAACTTCTTCTTCACTGCTACTGTTACTTAATAAGTAAAGTTCTTATTCATCTTTATAATAGGTCGTTATAGACTGTAATTAGAAATTTGTTATTAGAATCAATCCAACGTTCTCTCCTATACTTTAAAAGGGTAGTTATAATATTATAAGTTGCCTTAATTTAATAGTATGTTTTGCGTTAGTAACTCTGCCCTAACTGATTACTTAGTAAGTTCTTAGTTTTTTCTATATCTAAAGCAGATAGCCTTAGGTTTAACAGAATAGAGTTTAGTCTTATCACAAGGTAGAAAGAGAGTGTATAATAGATTTAATAAGATAGTATTAAACTATTTCACTCAAGGTTAAGTCTTAACTTAGAGAAAAGATTTTGATTTTAGAGTAACTATAAAGAATCTAAAATATCCCTAAGCTATTTTACGTCTCATATTTATAGAAAACCCTTTATACGTACATTATATACTCATTAGTAGTATATTAGATACTGCTAGAGAAAATAAGAGTAATAAGTCTCTTATCTATCTTATCTATTTTATCTACTAAGATTCTGTCCTAGTCACGTGCGTGACTACTCCTAATTTACTAATATAATTCTATATTTCTATTCTTACTTCTTAGCTTATACTTTAGCCTATGCTAAAGCGTCCCATATATGCTTACAGTTTTTTCTTTCTAGCTTAAATATATATTTCTATTCTAAAGTCTTATTAGCTGTTATTACTAGTTCCCTTAGCTCTTTAGGTACAGCTGTCTTACTATTACTGTCCATAACATTAAGGCTTAGTAGCTAACTTTTTATTAAATAAAAAAAATAAAAAGCTAAACTAAAAGAATGTAAAATATACTATAAAAAAATAATTTATATTATAGTAACTATTTATAATATTTTATAAAGGCCTTTTAAAAAAGCTTTTTCTATAAGCTTTTTTTTTATATATTTATATATTAGCTGCACGCTAGTGTATAGACTTTATTTCTAAATATTTTTATTTACAACATATTTTTTTTATATAATATTTTAAACTATTATTTAGTATTATATGTAGTAATTAATTAATACTTCTTTTTAAGCTCTTAATTTTTTATATATAGTATTTTTATAATACTACGTTTTGTTACTAACTTTCTATAAAATAAATAACTTAAAATTTATTAAAATTCTTAGAAAACTTACTTCTTAACTTTTGATTCTAAAGATAAGTAATAAATTGCTTATAAATATATTAGCTAAATAAGAAACTTACTACTAATAAAGTATAAAAGCTTTTTATAAGAAATTTTATAAATTAAAGTAAGTGTTTACTTACTTAGTTTCTATTATTACTATTTTTTTATTAATAAAAGTCTAGCTCTTACTACTAGTATATTTAGAGATAACTTAAGCTTTATAAACTTAATACTTATAGTAACTTTAACTATATTCTTTCTACTAACTTTATTAGAATAATTACTTAACTTTTCTACCTTTTTTAGCTAATGTTTTGAATTATAAATATTTATTAAATAACTATATAATAAGTTTACAAGAAATAAAGATTAGTACTTAATTAAATAAGTTTACTTTTATTATACTATTAGCCGCCTATAAGAAAAGGCTTTTAATTTAATAAGATTATTTTAATTAGATATTATATAGAGTTTAATAAACTTACTTATAAGTACTTATAAAAATTTAAACTAAAAAACTACTATGTAAAGAAAGTTAGTTTATATAAACTAAAGAAATTAAAACTTTTTTTCTTTTTTATAGAATTCTATAAATATGTTTAAAAATCTAAATAAAATAACTTTATTTTAATTACCTGCTTAATAGAAGCTCTTTACTCTAATTTTTACTATACTCTAATTAGACTTAATTTTTCTAATAATCTTATTAAATATATAAATATAATTAGTAAATGTTATAATAATATACTTATATTAGCTTTAAAAAAACTAATATAACCTATACTACCTAACTTTAAAGCTAGGAACTATATTATGAAAAGACTTTAATATTATAGAAGTTAATGCTATAAGTTATACTTCTTTCTATCTAGCTAAAAAAAAAAAAGACGTGTTTAAGAAATTTTTTATTTTAAATATAGTAAGTATAACGTATTTTATAAGTGAGCTAGTTAAATAAGTAAGCTAATTAATTTACTAAGACTATACTAAATATAATAAACTATATAATAAACTACTCTACCCTACTATAATCTACCTCTAATTCCTTATCGTTGCTGGATTCTATAGTAGATTCTTTATTAATTTAATATGTTTAAGCGTTATGCCTAGTCCCGCTATAGTTTCTATAGCACCTTTAAGTTAGTTTAATCCTATCTACTCTAGCGTTACCCTAACTTTTCTTATTACTAGAAGTTATAGTAATAGTCTCTTTAGTAACTAACTATAAGCTAGCCTTAAAGGTAAGGACTTTTTCTTACTAGATATACTTTCTTTTACGCTGTTTCCGTTAGTTTACGACCTTATTAGCTACTTTAAGCTTAGTAATTTAATCACGCCATAATACTATCTAATAAGCTATTAAAAAGGTGCCTTTAACAAGCTGATTAAATCCTTCCTTTAAGGAAGATAGTAAGCTACTTAATTTATCGCTAATCAGCTTTAATTGCGACTTAAATTTAAGATAATTACTAGAGATTTTCGACTGCCATAGGGTATCTTATATAGTAGGGAGTATAAACGTGCGTAATTAAACGTTAAGCTTTAATATTATTTTATCTAGATTAAATAGAACTAGGCCAGCACCTTAAAAACTTCCTTAGATATTCTTTTTAGTAATAGACACATTAAACGCGTCCCGGAAGGCTGGTAAGAACTCTATTTTTGTGATATAGTTAAACTGGTTATGTATTAGCTTCTTAACTTAGCGCTCATACGCTGTTTTTAATAGCAAAAAACAACTAATATCTAGTAGCTATAAGATATATAACGAATGTGGCAGTATATATAAAGTAACTATCTTATTCTCTTTATAGTATTTAGTAAATTCTAGCGAGTTATGGCTTTCGTGGCTGTCTAGAATTAATAAACGGTATACACCTACAGTACGCTCTTTTATATATATATTAAAGTACTTTAACCACTAGAAACTAAGCTTATTTATTATCCAGCCGTTATTAGAGACCCTGAATGCCTATTGAGATGGTATGTTAACTTCCTAGTACTAGATAAAAAGATAGTTTTTATCTTTGTAAATAATAAAAAGTAAAAGCGCGTATTCTAACGCGCTAATACCTTAAATCACTATAACCCACTCCTAGTTATCTAGCTAAATAGCTTTTAGTTAATACTATCTTTCAGAGCCTGTAATAACTTTTTACTGGGTTATTATACCCATCCGAAAGCTAGATTTATTAAAGTTGTACGTGTCTTCGTCTTATATACTATATTTAATCTTTATATTACGTATAAGGTTAAACTAAGCTTATATAATTACTAGTTCTTCCTGTTTATAACGCTAGTAGTCTAGCTTCTGATTATACTTTATTTTAAGCTCTATAGTACGCTTAATAAAGTTATGTGGCTAGTTTATGTCTACTAAATCTTTTCTCTGCTTAGTTAATAGTTTATTAGCTATCTCTTAAACAGTATTAAGCGGAGGGGCAAATTCTCTTGAATCTAGCTTAAGTATATACTATTTTATTACCTCTTTTTTAGTTGCTATTAGATTTATTGAATTGGGCTTAATATTATATCGTGAGGTGATTCCAGCGCGTCACGTTTATAGACTTAAGAAAAGAATATTAAAAGTACGCGCAGTAGATTAAAGGCCAAATATTTAGCCTATTTCAAGAGCTTAAATAGTAAGCTATATTCGAGCTTCTTTAGGAATTAATTACAGGTCAGTAGGTAGAGACATTATGGTATTAAATATCTTAATACGTGGTCTTAGTAAACTAATTAGCTCACTTATTTAACCAGCTCGCTTATAAAATACGTTAGTTACTTTATTTAAAATTATTTATTTTCTTTACTTAAACTCTAATTTAATAGTCTACTCTAAAGAAACAGTTTTTAATAATTATTTTACTTATTTTTATCTAGTTTTAATAAATTCTGTAGTTAGAAACCTAACTAGTAATTTAGACCTAACTTATTAAAAGCTTTGTTCTAGAAATAAGTTACTCTCTAGAATACTTTTAACACTAAATTTCTATTAACTTATAAAACTTTTACTTAATAACTAACTTTTAGAACTATTAAGTAAATGTTTTATATATTATTTAATAAAATAGCGCATTTTACTTTATTACTACTTTAATTAATATTAAAGTAACTAGTATAAGTTATATTAATAGATTTTTAGTTAGTATTTAGAAACTTTATTTTTTACTATTTTTACACGTTCTATATTCTACTAGTTTTAATAGAAAATAACTTAAAGAAATTTATATTTTATATACTACTAGTATAACTTTCTGTTATATAAATTATATTAAGAAAATTTATCTTTATGTAATAACTATAAGAAATTATAAATTAATTTTTAGCTAACTTTAAATAAAAAAGCATAAAATTAACTTTAATTATAACATATAAAAATTATTTTTTAATATTTTCTATTCCTAGGTTTACTGCTTATACTTATTTTAATTACTAATACTTTTAAAGAAATCTATTAACTATTTAAAAAACTTTCTAATAAAGCTTTTACTAGAAGACTTTTACCTTAATATTATTTACTTACTTTATTTTTAATTTTACTTTCTAAAGTTACTACTAACTATCTAAGTATAATATAATAACTAGTTAGCTAAAATAAACTATTAATTATAAGAACCTAATACCTACCTAAAAAAAAATTTTTGTAAACTATTTTCTAAAGGGCTTTTATTTAACTATATATTTAAATCTAATACTAAGTTAAATAAAAATCTTATAAGAAAGTCTTTTTTTTAAGGCTTTAAGAATTTTTAGTAAAGGCTTTACTAAAAAGGCTTTACGAAGAACTTAAATTTAACTTAAATATAGATATTTACTTAATAGGAGTAGTATTTCTTACTTAGCTTACTTAAAAATATAAATATAAAATTTTTACTATTTTAATAGCTAATATTAATAAGACTCTAGCTCTAAAAACTTATATTAACTTATTTATAAAAGTCTTAAGAAAATACTATAATATTCTTAGAATATTTTTATGTAAAAAAGCTAATAAACTACTTAAACACTAATTATATAATTATAAGATTATTTTTAAAAAAGAAAAATAACCTAAATTTAGCTCTTTTTATAAAATGTTTTAAAATAAACTTAAGGTTTTCAAAAAGTATTTTAATAAGTACTTTATTAAAGAATTTATTAAAATAAGTTCTTTCTTTATATTCTTTTTTATTATTTTTGTAAAGAAACCTAATAGAGGTTTTTAATTTTATATTAACTATTAAGCTTTAAATGCTATTACTATTAAAAACTATTATTTAATTCTATTAATTTAAAAACTCTTATTACGCCTTAGTAAAAGAAAGTACTTTATAAAGCTTAATATTATTTTAGCTTTTAAATACCTTTATATTATAAAAGAAGATAAATAGTTAACTACTTTCTAAACTAAATATAGCCTATTTAAGTATTTTATAATACTTTTTAGGCTAGCTAAAATACTAAGTACTTTTTAATATTATATAAATAATATTCTTTAGTTATACCTTAATATATTTTGTACAGCTTATATTAATAACATTTTAATTTATAGTAACTTTTTATAAAAATACTAGTAATATATAAAATAGATTTTAAAAGCTTTATAAAAAAGTCAACCTATAACTTAATATTAATAAATGTAAATTCTATTAAGAATAGGTTATATTTTTTAGATATATTATTTCCACTAAAGAAATTAGTATAGATTTAAATAAAATAAAAAATATTTTTAATTAAAAAAACCTTTATAATATAAAGAATATAAAATTGTTTCTAAAATTTACTAATTTCTATTAATAATTTATTAATAACTTTTTCTATATTATAGCTTTATTTATAGCTTTAAGAAAAAAAACACTTAATTTAAATTTAATAATACTTATTAATAGGTATTTAAAACTCTAAAATTTATATTTATAATTATTTTAATTTTCTAACATTTTAACTTAGAACTGCTAATTATTATAAAAGCTAATTTTTTAAATTATATAACTACTAGTATACTTTTTAAAAAAAAAAAATAAAGTAAACTAAGACCTATTATCTATATTTTAAAGAAATCAAATTCTGCTAAATGTAATTATAAAATTTATAATAAGAAATTACTAGCTATTATATACTATTTTAAATAATAGAAATTTAAACTAAAAAGTACTATCTTTTTAATTTAGGTACTAAGTAATTATAAAAATTTATAATATTTTACTATTATAAAGTAGCTAAGCTATTAATAAACTTATTAAGTTAAATATTTATTTTAGTTTAACTTTATGATTATATACTAACTAAGTAAATAAGAGAGGAAACTAAATATTCTTATCTCCTATATATAAAATACTTTAGCTTAAGAAGAAGTTTATAAAGCTTAATAATAAATACTTTTCTACTTAAAACTATTTAATAATATATTAGAATTTAATTTAACTAAAATAAATAGGCCTATTTAACAAATTATTAAAAATAAGTACTTAAATAATAAGTTTATTTAGAAAATTTTATTACTAATATAAAATAAAACCTGTTGCTTTAAAAAAAAATTTAAGCAAATATAAAAACTAAAAAAGTTAATTATACTATTATAACTAACTAATAATACTTAATAATAATAAATTTAAAATTAAACTTCTTTAAATTACACACGATTTTCTGCTAGTAGTTATTTTCGTTATAAAAAAAACTTTTAAAATTCTATAATGTAAATACTATTAGTTTTAGATATTTAAAATAATATATTAATATATATTTTATTACTATACTTTTTAAAGATTTAAAGCTTTTTATAAAAAGTACTATAGCTTTTTAAAACTTTTTTCTATTTTTTAAAAAAGATGGAAGGATATTTTTATAAATTTTATTACTAATTTTCTAGATTCTAAAAGCTATACTAATATTATAGTAGTAGTAAACTATTTTATAAAATACTAATATTTAATTTTTTATTATAAAATAACTACTTTAATTATAGCTTACTTTTTTTATTATTATATATAGATAGACTACAGTCCTCTAAAAATAATTATATTAAATTAAAAAATATAATTTATTTCTATCTTTTATAATAAACTTTATAAATAACTATAAATTAAATTCTAATTATCTTCTACTTATTATTTAAAAACTAATAACTAAATAAAATAAGCTAATAGTATAATAAAGTAAGTTTTATGTGTATATATAAACTACTAGTAAAATAACTAAGTAAACTAGCTACTCTTAGCATAGTTTAAAGCTAATAATATTATATTTAAATTTATAAAAGTTTTTCAATTTTTAGCTAATATAAGTTAATACTTTTAAATAGGTTTTAAACTTTTTATAGGAATCTAAAACGTTTATACTAAGTGTTATAAGCTATAAAAGCTAATTATATAATAAAAAAATTAACTAATATTTAATAACTAATTTAAAAAAAAAATTAGATTTAAGCTCTTTAAAAAGAGTATTATTATTATTATTATTTTTATATTAATTTAGGTATTAGTATGCCATACAGACCTTTTATAGACTTAATTATATAAAGGAAAATCTATTATAAGGCACATAGCCTTTACTTTTAAGAAAATAACCTTTATTTCTTTTATTTACTATATATGACCTATTTCCTTACTATTTATAGTACTTTTTATAAAGTGAAAAAAGTTTATAACTCTAGCCGTAGTGTTTTACCTGCCTGCTGTAGAAACTTTCCTATTTATTCTATACTTTATAAAGTAATTCTATCGTATTCCATAAGCGAGCTGCGCACCCAAGCGAGCTGCGCACCTTGCCAAGAGAATGCAACCTACTAACCTTCTCGCGCGATGCATCAACTAAACAACGTTCAATCGATCCACCAAGAAGGCAGGATAGCCCTTGCTATCTTAGCTATCAAAAGACACTAATTTGAAAGCGCGCGAGAGGCTGCAGTAGTCTACGATGTCCCTGAATCTACGCTTAGGTCGCGACTTGCTGGAGTTCCTTCACGACGCGATTGTGAACCCAATTCAAAGAAGCTCACTAATCTAGAGGAATATGTTATTGTTGAACATATTCTCGACCTAGATTCGCGTGGGTTTCCGCCTAGGCTTCTTATTGTGAGAGATATGGCCAACCAACTGCTCGCTGCACGCTCTGCTGGCCATGTTGGCAAGAACTGGCCAGAGAACTTCGTCAACCGGACTCCTGAGGTCAAAATGGTCTATAATCAAAAGTACGACTACCAAAGAGCTCTGTGTGAGGATCCTGCGATTATTAAGCCTTGGTTCGACCTTGTACAGCGTACGATTGAGAAGCACGGTATTGCTGAAGAAGACATCTACAACTTTGACGAGACTGGCTTTCAGATGGGCGTTATTTCGACTAGCAAAGTTGTTACAGGCTCTGAAAGGCGCCATCGGCCAAAGGCTGTACAGCCGGGTAATCGCGAATGGGTTACAGTAATCCAGGGTGTTAATGCCCAAGGATGGGCAATTCCGCCATTCATCATCTTTGCAGGGAAGCACCACCTCTCTGCCTGGTATCAAGACGACGCCATACCACTAGATTGGCCTATCTCACTGAGTGAGAATGGCTGGACGACCAATAAGCTTGGTGTTAAGTGGCTGCAGCACTTTGACAAGCATACAAAGGACCGTACAGTAGGCGTACGTCGCCTGCTAGTCATCGACGGCCATGAGAGCCACGACTCGCTCGAATTTCAGCAGCTTTGCAAGGAAAAGAATATTATCACGCTCTGTATGCCATCGCATTCGTCGCATCTGCTTCAGCCACTTGATGTAGGCTGTTTTGGGCCTCTGAAGCAGGCATATGGGCGGCAGATTGAGGATCTCATGCGCAACTACATTGGCCACATCACCAAGCTTGAGTTCCTACCAGCGTTCAGCGTAGCCTATCAGAGCTCAATGACGGAAAGCAACATCCGTGCAGGCTTTCAAGCTGCTGGCTTAGTCCCATATAACCCAGATGTGGTGCTTTCAAACCTTGATATTCAGCTTCGAACGCCGTCGCCACCTGCTGAAGAGGACCTCCCCTGGCAGTCAAAAACACCCAGTAATGCTGCTGAACTAGGCTCTCAGACGGCTCTAGTTCGAGAGCGGATTCAAAAGCATCAAGATAGTTCACCTAGTTCGATTATTGAGTCGCTAGGTCAGCTTGCTAAGGGTGCTGAGCAGATGATGCATTCAGCAGTGCTACTGCGCTCGCAAGTCACCAGCCTTCAAAAGGCAAATGAAGCTGCAACACAACGCAGAAAGCGCAAAAAGAAGCGAATTCAGAAGCAAGGAACATTAACAAGAGCAGAGGGCTTAGAGCTAATTGCTCAAGCTAATGTTGATGCGCAGATTGAGGGTGAAGAGTGCCAGAGTAGGAAGCGTGCTAGAGTAGACGCGCCACAGCAAAAGCACTGTAAATGCTGCGGCGAAACTGGGCATAACTCAAGAACATGTAAGAAGGCTGAGGAATAGGTTAACTATCTAGTAGCAAAATATTATTGTGATAGCTGCTAGCGTTGTAAAGTTATTGGATTGTAAAGTTATAGAAACTTGGTGGGGTGCGCAGCTCGCTTGGGTGCGCAGCTCACTTATGGAATATAATATAGCTAGAAAGAACTATAGTAAAATATTTATTTATATAAGCTATTATAAGAGCTTAGCTATACACTCTATTAACTCTATAAAGTACTAGAAATTAATTTTACTAGATTCTATATCTCATAAGGCTGTTTTTATATCTGTAAACTAAGAATAATAAAGAATAATATACTTTATTATCTTCT
This sequence comes from Zopfia rhizophila CBS 207.26, assembly GCA_010093925.1. Taxonomy (NCBI): domain Eukaryota; kingdom Fungi; phylum Ascomycota; class Dothideomycetes; family Zopfiaceae; genus Zopfia; species Zopfia rhizophila. The sequence goes on along the minus strand of ML994741.1, from coordinate 42,402 downwards.
GTCCATAACCACAGACGTATGTAGCTATAGAAAAATTTTTTAGCTAAACTTTTATAAAAAATACTATAAGTCTAATTCGTTCTATATAGATTTAGATAAGGATTAAACTTTCTACCTTATAAAAGACTATATAGGTTTTAAGAACTTCTTTTTCTAGAGCTTATTAGTATGCTAGATTCTAGTTATATTTTTAAACAATCCACTCTTACTACTATTTATATATTATAGTAGTTTATAGTTTAATTAGTATATCTTCTATATTTATTTCTGTTTATTTTTAGCCTTTAATAAGTTCTTATACGTCTGTGAACTATTTTAGAGCCTAATCTATATACTTTTCCCCTATTATATATAGGTAGATAAGGCTTTACTGCTTTTAAATTCTATCTTAAATCTTTATATATACCTGCGTGATTTCTTGTTCTATATCTAAAACCTTTATATAATATTTATAACTAGTAATCTTTATATTAAGAATAACTTATAGTAAAGAGATAAGGATTTCTGTTTTAAGTACTACTATTAGTATAACTTAGTATACTCTAGTAATTATTTATAAACATCCTATCTAAAATTTACAGAGTTAGTTTAAGTAGCTACTAATTTTTTTAGACTTATTTTAGCTAATTTAGTACTAGATTAAGGCTCTAAAGATAAATACTAAGAGTATTATAATACTATAAATCTATTTTACTTATAAAAAAATAGCTCTTTATATTAATATAGTAAGATAATAAAGAGCTTATTACTATTTTTTTATCTTTTAAAAAGTTTTATAGATATATATATCCTAATAGAGAGCTGGATTAAGCTATATTCTAAGAACTTAAATCTCTTTTATAAGGTTTTTTTTAGTGTTATTAATGTTTACAGAGACTACTATATTAAAGTATCTTAAGTTTTATAATAGGTATATAAGTTTATACTTTTCTAGTATAAAGACTACTCTATAATAAGCTATTTAACTAACGTAATAGTTATAAATCTACTTAAAAATATAGCAGTTAACTTCCGTTAAGAGACTATATATAAAAAGTATAGTATTATTAATAAAACTATTAATATATATATTCTTATAGGTATTACTGCAAGCCTTATAGAGCTCTATAATATAAAATAAAAAGAAAATTAGTAAAAGAAATAAGTCTTATAGAATTCTAACTAGCACGTTAAAAAGCTCTATCTTATAATTTAAAAGAATAATTATTATTTTCTAGTCTATTATAAATGCTTTAATTTAGTAAATAAGCTATTATAAAATTCTCTTTATCTATAAAACGTATATAAGTTTTTTATAGACTATTTTATTAAATACTTTAAAGATATTAAGTGTTAAAAGGGTTGCAACAGAGCCCTTTTCTTTCTAAATAGTATAAACTTAGTTTATAAAAAGATTAAGAGCTGTATTTATAGACTTATATTATCTTATATTTATTTACTAAGCTAGAAGTATATTATATTGTTCTATTAGTTATTTTAATTACTTTACTATAATTATCTCTATAACCTTTATAATAGTATTTAGAAGCGTGATAGGCTGTTATGTTTTTAAAATTAAGTAATTATTTTTTCTAGACTTTCACAGCGCCACTGTACGAGTAATTTTAAATATTTATAAATAATATATTAAGTTCTAGTATATCTAGGTAATTTCTGCTATAGCTATATAAAAAAAAAAGCTTATAACTTTTAGAAAGCTATTTAAAATATTATTATAACTTAGTATACTAAACGTCTGCTATTTAGCCATTACCTTTTTAATAATTTCTAAAGTAATTTCTAGAAGCTATTCGACTTATAGAGAGTATATAAATCCTAAAATATTTAAAAGATTTATATTTAGCTTTACTAGAAAAAACTATTTTTATAAAATATTTACTTTCTTTTTGTAGCTTTAGGCTATCCTGTTTTAAGTCTATAGTAAAAAAAAAATAAGAAGTTTAGAAAAAATATAGCTATAATTTTTTACTTATATTACTAGCTTTTAAATACTATTTTTTTTAACTACTACTTTATAGATTTAGTCCCGGAAGTACTATTTTTTAGTATTATAAATAATTCTTTTCTTTATTTATACTAGCTTACAAAGTTTTTCTATAGATTTATAGTATTTTTAGGCTATTTTTTATTACTTTATTATTTCTATAACTTCTTAAGTTTATTATAGACAACTAAAATCTAGTTTTGCTTTCTATAAAAGTATAGTATACTAAATAAAATTAACTAAAATGGCCTAGAGATATTCTATATATTAGTTAATTACTTTTAAAGTACTAAGATCTTCCTGTGGACTAAGAAAATATTATATACTACTAGAAATCTCTTTAAGATCTATTTTCTTTTAGTTATAGGTTTTTATTAACTAGCTTAAAAGTGTACAGTAGCCTATAACTTTAAAAAAAAATCAAATAAATAGGTAGTCTAATTTATAGTAGAGGCTTTTATTAATACTATATTTAATAAATTTTCCTTAAATATTAAAGATAGTAAAAATAAGATTAATTATATTAATAAGATTTTATACAGACCACATAATTATTTCTAGCAGAGTTAGAAAACTAAGGTTTATATTTATAATAGTTAAATAAAGTTATTTACTATTTTATACTATATTAGGCATCTTATACCGCCCTATAACAGATAATATAAGTTAAAGTCTTTTAAAAGAAAATATTTACTAAGCTTTGTAAGTTACTTTTAGAGATTAAAAATAAAAGACTTTAGATTACGCTAGTTCCTACTAAAGGGTTCTAAGTAAATATTATAAATATAAAATATTTATTATCTAATATAAACTATAAGAGTAGAGAAATCCAGCCTGTAGTATTTTATTAATTATATATTTAATAGAAGTTATTTACTAACAAGGAAGTAAGCCTTACTATAGAAAAATAGAGAATATATTAACTAGAATAGGCACTTTATAGGGTAGTAGGTAGTATATATATATTTATTCTATTATAACTCCTAAATAGCAATAATATCTTACTAATTTTTAAAGTTATAAACTAATAAGGTTATAATTTTATTTTTATTTTTCTATACATTATATTAGGTAATACATAGCATATTTATTAGAGTGGGCTTATAGAGAGAAATTTAGTAATATTTTAATCACCTAAGCTTTTTACAGGTCTATTTAAAGGTTACCTAAAATTATACTTTTCTATAAATAGTATTAGTAGATTTACTTCTACCCTACTTTACTTTTTACTATTTTAAGAAAGTATAATTTTAATACTCTTTATATTTTTATTATTTTAGTTTTACTTAGTTAACTGTTGTAAGTAGTTTGCTAATTAGCTATAAATAAATATAATAAATCTATAGTCTATAATAGTAAATTTTTAGAGTTTATTTATATATATTTACTTAACTCTTTCAGCTTTCTTCTGCCGTAAGTTATAGGCTATTATCTATACTAAATAGTTTTCTTTATAATTTACATAATAAGCTTTATTTTCTTGGTTATAAAGGCTATATTTATAGTCTAAGTATCTTAAGCTAGTATAGAATTTATATTTTTTTACTACTCTATAAAATCTAGCAGCATAGCCGTATTTTTAGTAGTTAAAATATTAAATTACTTTATAATCTTTATAGTAAAGTTTATATGAGAGTAGTTTACTATAAAAAAGTAAACCTTTATCTATTAAAAAATTAGCTTATTCTAGGCTAGTAAGATTAATAATTAGAAAAAAAATAGTTTTCTATTTTTAGATTACTTTTATAGGCTATTTTACTCTAAGGATTTTAATTTAGTTCTAGATATATTAGTTCTAGCTATAGAGTTTCTAAATAGCTATTTTTTTAGTCTAAATAGTTAATTATAGATAGCTAGAGACTATATGTATTGACTATAAATTTCCTATAAATAAGTTTTACCTTTATATAAATCTTATAAAGCTAGTTATAGTCCTTCTCTAGTTATTTTTTTTCTATTTTAGTATCTATAGTTAGTATAAGGTTTTTATTAGAGAGTTTATAGTTTACTAAAACTTTATCTACTACGCCTAGTCCCCTATACATGTTTATAGCTTAAATAATATTAATTATAAATCTTTTATAATCTTGTGCAGAAGCGGCGGTTCAGGAAATAATAATTTTATAATATAAACAAATTAAAATAGCTTTATATAAAGGTATGATAGTAACTAAAATAATATTATTAATTACTATAATAGTATAAGAAAAAAGGCTATAGCTTATTTTTAAAATTATAATCTAAAAAATAAAGGCGTGTAGGTAGTTTTTAATAGTGAAAAAATATTTCTAAATACTTTTACAGTCTTTAGCTAAATTAGAATATAATTAAAAAAAAACTATATAAAGCTATTACTATACTTTATAAACTAAAGTAGTACTATAACTAGAGATAAAAATATTAATTTAATTAGTTTCTTTTTATAAGCTAGCTGTATAGCTGCTAGACGTTATTTATAGTAGTATAAATTAAGTTTATAGCTTTAAAGCTAGTTTTTAGAGATCTAGTAACTAATTTACACACTATAATAGTATTATCACAACTCTATAAAACGTCTAGACTAAGTTTTTAAGGTGTATTTAATAGTAAGAAGCTAATTTACACGTTTATTTCTCATAATAGTTAAATAAATCTATATTATTAAAAAGAGTATATAAACTAAAAATAATTATTTACTTTTAACTACTAAATAAAAAACTTGATTTAGCTTAATATATAAAATATCTAAATAAAATAACTATTTAAAAAGCTAGACTTAAAGACCTTAGAAAAATACTATATTTCTTAAATAGTTTTTTTAATATATATTAACTTAAACTCCTTAAATCTTTAAATATATATTTAGTTTTTTATATATTATTACTTTAGCTTACTACGCCTAAATCTAAATATCTTTTAAATTAATAAAACTTACTATCTAAGCTTATTAAAGTTAATAAAGAAACTAAATATTATATTAAATAAATTAAAGAACTATATTTAAACTATAAACGAAAATACTATAAATACTTAGTTAAATAGACTAAATATAATAATTTAATATAGAAATTTATAAATAACTTTAAAAATATAGTTATTATAAAAGAATTTTACTTTAAAAACCTAAACTAATTTAAACTTAATATTTAACATAAATACTTTTTATAAACGCTTAAATTTTAAAAAAAAGTATTATTATAGTAACTATTTATAATACCTTATAAAGATCTTTTAAAAAAGCTTTTTTTTATAGCTTTTTTTTTATTACATATTTATATATTAGCTGCGTACTAGTATATAGACTCTATTTCTAAATATTTTTATTTATAACTTATTTTATTCTTTTTCTCTTTTTTCCGTAATATCTTAAACTATTACTTGGTATTATATATAGTAATTAATTAACTTTTTTTTAAGCTCTTAACTTTTTATATGTAATACTCTTATAATAATTAACTTATATATTATAAAACTAAACTTAAAGTTTTATATAAATAAATTATAGTTAACTAGTAATAATTTATTATTAAGCTAGTTAATAAACAATTTATAACTACTACTAATTTAAGTAAATAGCTATAAAAAGTATAAAATATAAAATATTATTACTAAAATATAAATTAAATTAAAAAAAGCTATTAGCTATATATTATAATATTAACTATTAATTCCATAATATATTATATAAAAATATAAAGTTTATATTTATATTTAGTAAGACTCTTATTTATTTAGCTTAAATTTACTTATTTTTTTATTTAAATATTTTATATTTTACAGCTAGTATATATAGTATTAGTTTAGAAATCTAATACTTATTTATTTAGTATTTTTATTAAATGTATATTAAGCTATAATACTATAATATAAAAATATAAAAATATAAAAATATAAAAATATAAAAATATAATAATATAATAATATAATAATATACAAATAGTTACAAAAAACTAAAAACTTTAGTTATAAATTAATAAGTTAAATAAAAATTATTAAGTTTTATATATAGTAAATATATAGTAAAAAAACTATATAAAGTACTTAGTATAAAAGTATAATAAAGTTATAAAAATAAAAAAATTGTAATATTATTAAAGTTTAAAATACTAATTAAAAATAGTTAAAAATAGTTAAAAATAAGTATTAAAAATTAAATTAGTAAAAAGCTTATTAAAAAAAAAAAGTTAAGTAAATATATAATAAATTATAAAAAAAGTAATTTATATTGATTAGAAAAATTTATATAAAAACTAATAAATTACTTAAAATTAAGTAAATTAATTTAATAAGTTTAAATACAAGTTAATTAGTTATAACTACTAAAAGTTAAAACTATATAAAAAGGTGGTTTTTTTAATATTATTTTATTTTTTACAATTTGTTAATATTTTACACACATTGTATTTTAAATTAATAAAATATTTAATTTTACTAATATTATATTCTATAAGTGAGCTGTGCACCCAAGCAAGTAGTGTATCTTAAAATTTACCAAAATATCGAAATTTTCCACCTTAATATCTTAACAACCACTTAATGATAAATTCTAAAAATTGAAATTTGAGCTTTTATATACACATTACAGCTTTCATGAGAGTTGTATAAACATTGGTTGAGTAGTTTCTAAGATATAGCAGTTCAGGCGCTAAAATAAAGCTAAATTACTATATTTTAAAAACTACTCAACCAATTTTTATACAACTCTCCTAAAAGCTGTAATGTGTATATAAAAGCTCAAATTTCAATTTTTAGAATTTATCATTAAGTGGTTGTTGAGATATTAAGGTGGAAAATTTCGATATTTTAGTGAATTTTAAGATATACAGCTCGCTTGAGTGCACAGCTCACTTATAGAATATAATAACTTATTTTTTTATTTTACTTTAAAGTTTTTTTATACTAAAATAATTAACTAAGCTAATAACTAAGTTTTTAAACTTTATTTTTAGTAAACTTTATTTTAATTTAATATTTTTAAATTAAGTAAAGCCTTTATTATATAATAGTAAAGTAAAAAAAATATATACTAATAACTATAAAGTTAGTAAACTAACTAAAAAACATAATAGTATTAAATTACTAAAAAGAATATATAATACTTTTATAAAAAAGTAAAAATAAGCTTTTATTAGTAAACTACTAATAAAAGCTATAAAAAGAATATAGTAAATAAACTTAAAATTTTTTTAAAGGTTTTTTTAGAAAATAGTTTATTAAAAACCTTTTATTATTTTTTATATTTTTAAATTACTAAAAGTATTATAGTGTAGTTTTGTAAAAACTATTACTTTTAAACTTATTTAAATTAAGTACTATATAAAGCTTTTATGTAAGCTATATAAATTTTTTTACTTTTAAAATCTTATATATATTTTATTTATAGCTTTTGTATATAGCTTTGTAAGCTATATTTTATAATTTATTTTATATTAGATATTATTATTATAGTTACTAACCTTATTTATACTTTACTACTTTTTAATATTATATAGTTTTCTTTTTTTATATATATTAGCTCTATAACTCTTACTGGTTTTATAAAATAAAAATAAATTTCTATAATTTATATAAAAATAATTATAAAAATAATTAAACTATATTATAGTTTTTTATAGTATTTATAAAAGCTAATTATAGTAACTTATTACTACTATAGTAAAAATAATAAACTTTTATAAGTAAATTATAATACTTAAAAAAGTTTATAGCTATTAAAAAAAAGGTTATAAAAAGTCTAAAAGTAAATTATAAACTTGTATATATAATTATAGTTAAAAAGCCTAATACTTATTATCTTTATTATTTTGTTTTTGTTTTTATTTCTATTTCTATTACTATTCTAACTAAAACTAAACCATTTAAAACTATTCTTTTTTATTTACTTTTATTTTTTTTAACTTATACTCTTTTTAAATACTTATCTAACTTTAATAAGTTTAGTAGTGATTAAAATAAATTTTAATACTTTATAGTACAAATCTATATAAAATAACTATAAATTAAGACTACTTTTTTACTACTAAATTTTGTATAACTTATATAAATAAATAACTTAAAAATATGCTATATAAGTAAGTTTTTTATATATTACTAATAATATCTACTATTTACTAAATTATTTTATAATATTAGAAATTCTAGAGTAAGCTTATAGAAATCTAAATTAAGTTTATAATACTTAATAAGATTTATTTAAACTCTACTAAAAGAACTAGAAATTTAGTGTTTTTTAATAGAATTTTAAGAGTTAGCTCTTAAATTTAGTTTATTTAAAAACTCTTTACTAACTTTTTTAAAAAATACTGTTTTTAAAAAATTATAAAATATACTACTTTATAATTTATTACTAAACTACTAGTATTATTTACTAGTTTATTATTTATAAGACTTTAAGAATTACTACTATTATTATAACTTAGTTACTTTTATAAGTAGCTATAAAACCTATAATCTTTAGCTTATAACTTAAAAGTATATTACTTTTTTATTAATAGTTATTTTTGCTATTTTTATTACTAAATTTATAAATTTAAGCTATTACTACTAACTAAATTTTTTAAGTTAAGACTATAAAAAATGCTATAAATGCTATTATTATAGCTTAAAAAACTATTTTATTATTTACTACTTTTATTTTAATACCTGCTAGTTCTAAAGTATTTTTATTTATATACTATTTAGTTTACTATTTTTATTTTTTATTTACTTTTTTACTTACTTTTATACTTTATTATATTTTTTATTATATAATTTAGTAAAAGCTCTAAGCTATAGCTAAGTTATACTTTAGTTTTAAAACTATACTTTTCTAAGATTTTTACTATTACTATTTATAAAATATTAATTAAGAAAAAGCTTAATTTATAGTTTTGTATTTTTATACTATTTATTAAACTAATTTCTATTACTATTAAATACTTAACGCAACTTGCTAGCTAAACTATTACTATTTATAGTCTTATTAATAATAAAGCTAAAAAAAAACTTTATTAACTAAATTTAAGTTATTTTTATAAGCTTCTAGTTAAAATAGCTAAAAAAAACTATTCTATTTTAATATTATAAATAAAACTAAGTTTTATAGTAAACTTATTACTTTATATATTATAATAAGACTTTATATTAATAACTATAGTAAAATAATTTACTTATTTGTAACTATTTTAAAGTTATATTTTATTATACTAAAAGTATACTAGTTGTAGTACTATAACTCTTAAATTAACTAAATTATAAATACTTTTACGTTTAACAGCTTATTTTACTATAATTATTATAAAATTTTATTTATTCTAGCTTAGACTTATAAAGTTACTTCTATTTTATAGAAATTAATTTGTAAATTCTATTATAATTAGAAGAACTATAAAAAGCTAGATATTTATTTTATATTTTTAAAAGCTTATATTATATATGCTTGTTATAATAATTATTATTTATTTACTATTTTTACAAAAAATATTAAGTTTTTATTATAACTAAAAGTATAAACTTATAGAAAAAGCTTTTACTTAATACCTAGAAATTTTTATTTTAGTTTTATTAGTTTTTTTTACTAAAAGAAGTTAAAAACATACTGCTATACTACCTATATAACTATAATATTTAGCTAATAAAAGAAAAAACCTTACTTTTTAGCTATTTATTCTTAATGTTTTATATAAAGTTATAAATACTTTATAAATAGCTTAATAAAAAAATTTAAAAAGAATTTATTTACTTTAGTAGCTTCCTAACTATACTTCTAGTTCTATTTATAAAGAAGGTAAATAAAGAACTTTAATTTTATATTAACTACTATATACTATATAAAATTATAGTAAAAAACTACTAAATAACTTAAAGAAAATGTAATATTTCTTTAAAGTTAATATTTTATAGGGTTTTAATAACCTTTGTATTAAAACTAGCTAAAAGTAATTTACTATATTTTAGACCTATTTTAGCTTATATAAAATACTAGTAATACTATTTAAGTTAACAAGTATTTTTGTAACTTTTTAGTAGTATATAAATAATATTCTAGTTTATAACTATAACTATACTTGTGCTAAATATAAAGAATACTTTTATTTAATACTAAAAAGCTTATAAAAAGCAGGCCTATATATAAAAGTAAAAAAGTATAAGTTTTTTATAACTAAAACCTAATTTCTAGGCTTAATTATAAGCTGTAATAGTATTTACATAAACTTAAAAAAAATTAAGACAATAGTTAACTAGGGTAATACTAACTTATATTATAAATATATAAATATTTATTAGCTTTATAAACTTTTACTATTACTTTATATAAAAAATTTTTTATATTACTTCTTTATTAGTTTATTTAACGTAGAAGAATATATAGTTTAACTATAATAATAGCTATAAAAATGTTTTTTAAAAGCTAAAAATAGTATTTACTATAGCGCCTATTTTAGTACTATTTAACTAAAGTAAAAAAGTTATTATTAAAATAAATACTTTTAACTATATTTTTATAAAAATACTATTATAATATAAAGATAATAGTATTTTATAGCTTATTACATTCTTTTTAAAAAAAAGTACTTAATAATAGAGTGTAATTATAAAATCTATAATAAAAAACTATTAGTAATTATTTACTACTTTAAAAATAATAGTTAAAGCTTAAAAAATATACTTTACTAATTATAGTAATTATAAACTACTATAATTTAAAGTACTTTATAATAATAAAGTTACTAAACTACTATTAAGCTTACTAGTTTAAATTCTTATTTTAATTTAACTTTAAAATTATGTACTGTTTTGAAAAGCAAAATGTAAAATTAAATTTCTTAACTAAAAAATTAGCTAATTTATTTTAAAAAAAAAATGGTAAAAGGCTTTACTATTAAAGCTAAACTATTTTAAAATAAGAAAATTTAAAATTACTTCTAGCTACTACTCTACTTACTATAATTAATTATAAGAAAAAATTAATTTATTTTCTTAACTTATTAAAAATTTCTACTTATAGAATTATTATAATAATTTATAACTAGTTTTATTAACACACTACTAACCTATTACTGTGTAGTAAACTTATTTTTATTTCTATTTTTATTACTATTACTACTAAACTTATTATTACTTTAGAATCTAAGTAGACTAAAAATCTACTACTACTAAAAATTTAAAATCTATTCTAAAAAGGCTATTATATTAATTTTTTAATTAACTTTATACTAACTAACTTATAGAATAAAAATTATAAAAATAAATATCTAATACTAGCTAAGTTACTAAAATAAATAAATATTTATAGTATAAAAAAAGGCTTTATATACTTAATATAAATAAGCTAAATATTAAATTACTTTATTTTTACTATAAAAGCTCTATTACTAGCTATATAAGCTATAATAAAATATATAAACTACTATTCTATAAGTACTACTAACTTTATATATATAACTTTATTATTAGTTTTATAACTATTATACTTATTATTATGCTATTTTATTAAAAGAAGTTTACTAAAAAGTTTTAAAACTACTACCTATTTTAGACTATACTTAAAAAAAAATATTTATAGACTTTATTATTTACTTATTATTAAGTAGTTATTATAATACTATAATAACTATAATCTACTATTAAATAAAAATAAAGTACTTAATTTTCTATTAAATATATTATAACACTAAAAATACTATTTATTTATTTCTAATATATATATAAAAGCTTTATAGCTTACTAAGTACTATTTTTTTAACTATAAACTTTAGTTTATTTTTAAATTCTAAAAGTATTTAAATTACTAGCTTAAAATTATAACTCTATTATTAACTACGTACTATCCTAAAATTAATAACTAATTAAAATAAATTAACGTAGTTTTTAAGTAGTATCTATAGTTATATATTAACTATTTATAAAATAATTAGTTTAAATAATTATTATTAGCTAAATTTATTTTAAATTCTATTTACTTAAAAAGTATTATTATTTTTTTATTTTTTATAAATTATAGTTTTTACTTAAAAGTTAAATTTAAACTATTAGCTACTACTTACTTTATATAAAACTAAGACTTTAAAAAGCTTATAGTTAAAATATAAAAGATTATAAACTACTTACGTATTAAACTATTAACTATATAGGCTTATTATAAAAACTAAATAAATATATACTATTATTCTATTTATTTATTTTATATAGAAGATTTTATATAGCTAAATACTTAAAATATTAAAACTTTATACTTTATAAAAAAACTAGATTAAAAGAATTTAGGCTTATTTTAAGTTATAGAAGTTATATTATTATATACTTACTATTTTAAACTACTAAATAAATTTTAATTTTTTAATATATTTTATGTTAGCTTACTTTATTTTATTATAATTAATTTATTATTTTACTAGTAGATACTACTCCTTTTACTAATAGAGATTAATAGTAAGTAAAAGTAGTTTATTAAAAAAATTATTAACTTTTATTAAAATTACTATAGCTATAATAGTACTTTATAACTAAAGTATATAGTTAAATAAACTAAATATAGTAAGTTAATTAAAATCTCTATTTACTAAATAGAAAATACTATAAACGTAATTTAAGTATTCTATTAATAGTATTTTAAAAAGGCTAGTTTTTAAGGTAACTATAAAAATTATAGCTATAAAAAAAAGTATTATTATAATATAGTTTTATAAGAACTATTATTTTTAAGCTTATTTAAATTAAGTATTATATAAAGCCTTTATACAGACTGTTTAGGTTTTTTTACTTTTAAAACTCTATATATATTTTATTTATAGCTTTTATACATAACTTTATAAGCTATATTTTGTAATTTACTTTATACTATATATTATTATTATAGTTATTAATTTTATCTATACTCTACTACTTTCTAACAAAAAGTATATAACTAAAAAAAAAGGGTAATATAATAAGTTAAAGCTTAAAATAGTTAACTAAAATAATTATTTTAGCTTTAACTTTATATGTTACTATATTAATTTTAATAGTTTAGTAAAAGTTAGCTATTAAAGTTTTTATAGTATATATAGTTAATTTTTATTAAATTTACTTTATTTTATTTAATTACTATTATTAGCCTAAATTCTAATACTATTATTATTATTATTTTAACTTATTTAGTATTATTAGCTTATAATTTTTTAATTTATTTACTTAAAATAAAAACTTTTTATAAAACTATTTTAGCTATTTTAATTATTTTAATTATTTTTTTAATTATAAGTAAAGTAAATTACTACTTAAACTAATACTATTATAGTTTAATTACTATTTATTATTTTTTTACTTATTATACTATTCTAAAAGTATTTAATACTAAATTAACAAAAAAAAACTAGTAAAAGTATTAAAAAGTTAAATTTACGTAATTTAAAAAAAAATTTGTTTAAATTAAATAAAAAAATATTTATAACTTTAAATATACTTTTAATATTATTATTATAAAAAACTATTAGTTAAAGCTTTATATAAATATAAAAAAAGTTATTATTTCTAATATAATTTTAACTATTATAAATTAAGTTTTAAATACTATTATAAAGTATTTTTTATAAAATTAAATACTATAACATTTAAAAACTAAAGAATATACAAAAAATAACTAAATAATTATAATAAAATAATATTATACTTTTTAGTATAATATTTAAAATACTATAATAACTACTATATTTATTTATAATAAGTAGTTGTTTTACTTTTATTATATTTTTAGTATTTAGTTTATATATGTTTTTAAGCTATATAAAACTTAACTAATTATTTATTTAGTTTATTTTATTAATAGCAACTATTTAATTTTTTAAAATATTTTGTTTTTATAAATAATTATAGTAAAAATAAAGTATTTAACTAAATTAATATACTTAATTACTATAAGTTAGTTATAATTACTAAATTAAATATAGTATTTATACTACTATAAATAGTAATAATTTTAGTTGATTTAATATTACTTTTTTAGAAGCTAATATTATTTATATTATAGATATTATTATTCTAGATTTTATGTTTATTTACTACGTTTTTTAGTAGCTAAAAATACTTATAAATTACCTTAAGATTCTGTTGTTTTACTTGCTAGTAGTTATACTTCTTTAATTATATAATTTATACTTTTAGAGTGTACTTAATATACTACTAAAACTACTTTTTACCTACTAGCTTCTTTGTCTTTAATAGTAGTATCATATTAGCTATGTTCTTTACCATCTACTTATAGGGTAGAAAACTACAAAAGGCTAGATTAAGAATCTATTCTGTTAATAAGGCTTCTTTGTTATAATCAAGATTGTGGCCATTTGTAAGGGTCTCTACTCGACATACGCATTCATTTATGCAACATTTGAGGGTATTCTTGCTCACGCGATAAATGCACAACGCCTGGTAGGTATTAGAAATTTAGCCTTTCTTTAACGCGTTAATGGCCAAAAGGAGTCTCCCTTCCCTTTCTTGGGCAGTATTACGGCGTTTTGGAGGCATGGCGTTGATGCAGAAAGATTGTGTTAAATGTTTGGTAATGGCTTGGCATGTGCTGACGGTTCGGTGATCTTTCCGGTTCGGTGATCAAATACGTTAGAGTTCTCAAGTGTTTTGATTTTCCTTAGGCGCTGACATAATACAAAACTACCCCCTCTAATTGGCTGAATTGGCTCTTAGCAGCCGCACAGACAGCGGCAGCCATTTCCGCAGTGCATGGGATATCCACAGTTTTTCCGCGCAGCCTGTTGTGTTCGCCTTTGCAATTTCCAAGGCACTGGGTTTGTCCACAACTTTTCATGCACCCTGCTTATCCCGCTGTCCCCTCTCCAGCCTAGCTCGCTTTTTTACCCTAACACTAAACTCTCCGCTTTAGACTCTTGGCCACCTGCTCGGATCAGCCACCCGCCCGGACCACCCCCTTTTTTTATGCATCGCGAGGTCGAATCTCGACAGTAAAATCTTCATTATTTTGTCAATTTAACGCGCATTATGGATTTGCCTACACCAATTGATGTGCAATTAACTCAAGAAGCTCGTATATAGCTTGCAATCGCCGCTTTCGACGAAAAATCGGTTCCTTCCCTCCGTCAAGCCGCAAAGCTCTTCAACGTCCCTTGGACTACCTTTGTATCGCGATATCACGGCCGGTGCTCTGCCAAAGAGTGTCAACAATCTCAGCAACGTCTCTCTGTACAAGAGGAAGCGTCTGTAAAGCGATGTATACTTCAAATGGCAGCTTGGGAATGGCCAATCACAATTTCGTACTTGGAAGGCTTAGTACGAGACCTACTTTCAAAACGGGGTGATACACAGCCGCTGGGCCACAATTGGTATAAGAATTTTCTTACACGACATCCTGAGATTAAGCCAAAGCTTGCTCACTGCCTCGATCAATCTTGGAAAGACGCTACTGAATGTGATACGCTTGAGAAGTGGTTTACACTATACAATGAGACTGTGGCTAAGTATGGGATTTTGGCCGAAAATCAATACAATATAGACGAGAAAGGCTTTATAAAAGGTGTTGGCGATAGCTGTAAAGTTTTTGTTGACGTTCAAAATGAGAAAGCTTGGTGTATTCAGCCTGGCGATCGAGACTGGGTCTCTGTAATTGAGGCTATTGGAATGAGCGGATTTTCACCTCCACCTTTTGTGATCTTCTTAGGAAAGCAAATACAACACTTGTGGATTAACGCTACTATTGATCGCCGTATAGTCATTCAAGTTAGCTCTGCTGGCTGGATAGATCGCGAGATAGCCGTACGTTGGATTCAACACTTCGACTAATATACCCGCTCTGAAACAGTTGGAAACTATCGCCTTCTAATTTTAGATGGCCATAACTCTCATGTCTCAATCGAATTCGTATAGTTCTGTGAGGATGTAAAGATTATACCTCTTTGCCTACCTCCTCATTCAACACACGCTCTACAGCCTTTTGATGTCGGCATTTTCTCACCGCTGGCAAAGGCTTACAAGAAAGAGGTTCGCAATAATAGTCTCTTTGGCGCTGAGCGAATTGCAAAAGATCAGTTTCTCATCTTCTTCTAACGAGCTAGACAGAAGGCAATTACGAAACACAACATTGCTAAGGCCTGGAGAAAGGCAGGCCTTCTTCCATACAATCCTTCATTAGTCCTTCAAAAGTATAGGCCTAAAACACCTCCATTTATTAGCTTTACCAACGAGAACGGTGTACAAATCGACATTCAAGCGACTCAGGATCAATCAGCAAAGATTAACCAGCTTGTTGCTGAGATGCTTCAAGGTGTTCCTTATCAGTTTCATTCTCTAATTAAACACCTTAAGAATATCGGTCTAACTGCTCTTGCTGATAGATCGGCTCTCCAAATTCTGAATAATAGCCTTGTTGAGAAGCAGAAGAAGAGTAGAAAGAACCGTACAAAGAAACACTTCGGTGACGCGAGAGTTCTTACCGTTGAGCAGTGCTTGAAGGAGATGGAAGCAAGGGAGGCCCAGGAAAAGCAGAAATTAGATGCAAAAGAACGGGCAGCTGCTCTTCGAGGCAATGTAGGGCTTGCAAAGCTAGCCTGGAAGGAGCTACCAATGAGTTTTGATGTATTTACGGTAGAAATCTAGAAATACACGGAGTAGTGTTCACCTCAAGGACCCCAACGCGCTAGATCTAATTAGGCAATTTTAAGAGAAATTGGATGGTCCGAACGGGTGGCTGATCCGAACGGGTGGCCAAGACTTTATATGACTCATTTTTCCTCAGAATCCAACGCCGTTGATTCATGGTGGCTCAGTTGGGGACGAGAAGTGTGAGCCAATCATGCGAGTCCGAGGTATGCTGAGAAGATTATGGCCAAAACGGGGATTTTGACGAGCTGGATGAAGGTCTTGGAGGTGGATCGTGGTTTGTATAAATGGAGCTGCTTCTTCCCGGAAGACCAGCGCATTGGAAACCTACCATCGCCACCGCCCTTCAAGAACAAAGATGCGCATACTTGTAAATCTCTCCTTCCTCTTTTCTACCGGCCTTGTCAATGCCGCCGCACCCTCTGTCAAACTTAAAGATGGCACGGTCACCGGCTCATCCGACGGTTCCATAGATACCTTCCTCGGTGTCCCCTTTGCTGAACCCCCGATCGGTCCTCTGCGCCTCACGCGCCCTCAACCCCTCAAGAAAAGCTTCAGTACCCTGAACGCGACTTCTATCCCCCGGGCATGCCCGCAGAAGATTATACCGTTCGACTTTCCCTCCTTGAAGCTTCTTCCACCGGAAGTTGCGGCCGTGTATTCGGAGGCCGTAGTGAATGGAAGTGGGGAAGATTGCTTGACGTTGAATATACAGAGACCAGCCGATGTGTCCGGGGATGCTAGGTTGCCGGTGCTATTCTGGATTTATGGAGGTGCTTTTGTGGTTGGGACGACGCAGTGGCAAAATTACTCCAACATGGTGAAGAAGAGTATGGAGTTGGGAGAACCCATTATTGTCGTGCAGGCAAATTATCGGCTTAATACTTTCGGCTTCCTCGGCGGCATTCAGCTCAAGGAAGAAGGAAACACAAACCTCGGCCTCCACGACCAACGTCTCGCGCTCCAATGGGTCGCAGACAACATACGCGCTTTCGGTGGGGATCCCGAGAAAGTCACGATTTGGGGAGAATCTGCGGGTGCGATGAGTGTTTTCAACCACCTTATTATTAACGGTGGGGATAATACGTACGAGGGAAAGCAGTTGTTTAGGGCTGCGATTATGAATTCGGGGGCGAGTGGGCCGGCGGATCCGGTCGACGGCGCCACGGCTCAGTCACTCTACGACAACTTCGTCAAATACGCCGGATGTGGGGATAAAGACGGTAGTCTGAGGTGTCTGAGGGAGCTACCGTATGAGTCGTACGTCAATGCCACAAACGCACTAACCCCAATGCTCAGTACGGATGAATTCTCTCTCGCTTTTGTTCCGAGGCCTGATCCAAGCGATGAGTTCTTCCCTATATCTCCTGAACAAGCACTTACGGTGAATGGAACGGAGGGACCCAGGATCACGAAAGTCGCCGTCATCACAGGGAACCAAGAAGACGAAGGAACATTTTTCAGCATTGCTACTTCGGATATCAACTCCACGACCTCTCTTGTCGCTATGCTACAATCGCTGTACCCGAACGCACCAAGCCAGATCCTCACCCACCTTACCTCGTTATACCCTGAAGACCCAAACGTCGGATCTCCTTTCAGAACAAATTCCTCAAACGACTTGTATCCCGGGTTCAAACGAAATGGGGCAATTGTCGGCGATTTGGTATTCCAATTCCAGCGCCGTGCTTTCCTCGAGCACATCTCTCACTATCTTCCCACATGGAGTTTTCAGGCAAGCTACATGTATGGATTTCCTTATCTGGGTACTGCTCATGGATTGGACCTCGCTGTTATGGCATCAGGAGAGCCGGAAGTACCGTATAATGATATTGTGACAAGATATATTGGCTTTGTCAATTATCTGGATCCGAATGCGCTGTTTCGGAAGGGGAATAGGACGATTGAGTGGCCTGAGTGGAGTGTGGGAAATAAGGTTTCTTTACAGTGGAATGTGGATGGGGCGAGAGTTATTAGGGATGATTATCGAAATGAGGCGTATGCATATTTCTTGGAGAATCAGGAGAGGTTTAGGTTTTAAAGGTGGATGAGGAGGGGTGGCACTAGCGGGTAGAACAAGGTTGAGCGAGAGTCGGAGGTGCCTGGCGCTTCAGTTCTTCAGCGATTACACTAGTTACCTCTTGGGATCCAATCCACCGTCGAGATCACCTCACCTCTTCCCCTCACCCTAGAGGAGGCAGCCTTTATGGCGCCAACGCTCGAAACCATGTCGGATGAGCTCTTACTCAAGATTGCTGGATGTTTTGAGAAGCGTACACTTGCGAACCTGCGGCTTGTAGTGAAGCCCCTAATTGGTCCAGCGCTTCCATCGGTCGGTCGTACTGTCAGTAAACTACTGTTACTGGCCATTATGTAAGCAGTCAGTAGAGTAGAGCTCTCTGAGCAGTTACTTACTGCTCGTGAGGCTGTAGTTACTGCAGTAACTGGCCTATACGCGTTTTGTTGAGGTGTTTGTACGCGCTTGTACGCGCGAGATCTGTCGTGGAACCAGTGGGAGTAACAGGTCAAAAATCGTCGATTTTCCACACAATCCCGATGGCCTATACTTCTCAATTCAGTGATCAATCTAGTGTCAAATCCGTCTTCAAAAAATCACTTACTGATCAATATGAGCTCCCAAAGCTCGTTCTTCTCTCAGAGACGCCTCCAGAGGCGATTAGCACCTGCTAGAGCTGGCCCAAGTGCTCCAAAGGCTCATTTTGCTGCCTCTCAACGTCTTGAGAAGGCTAGAGCCTTATCGCCGCCCTTAGTTCAATCCACTTCTCGTGAATCGACTTCGTCGTACGAGCTTGATGAGCAATCACAGGTGTTTCCAGAGGACGCACGCCTCAACGCTGGAATTAAGTTCTCAATTGATTGATCAAATATCTGGCTCGGAGCTCGCTATTTGAAGTCAGAACGGCTAGATTATTAGGTGAGGCACCTTAGTCAGGTTTCTGGCAATCAGAAGGCCTCTCAAGTATGGCTTTTTGGTGCGGATTTGCAGTTTATCAATGAGAAAGACCAGCGTACGAAGCTGTGGCTCTGTAAAACATGCCACCTAAAAGGATTACAGTCAGCTACAAAAGCTGTTAATTCCACCGCCCATATCGCGACCCACCTGCTTAAGGAGCATAAAATTGATGTCGAGACTTAAAGGTTATTACCAGATGACCGTTGGAAGGCACAGAATCCGTAGGAGGCTGTTGGTAGGCAAAGTTGGTGAAATCAGTTGATTGTTGTATTAAGCTAACTAACTACTGACGATTTATATAAGGCTGTCTGCTTATATAATGCCTGCCAGCTGCCTTAGTGAATGGTTGACGGCGGCAGCCAGGTTGGCCAAAGCTCAAGCTCTGAGTATTCACTCAGGCAGGCCGACAGAGGCTGCCGTAAGGGCAACAGGTAGTTATACTGGTAGTAGCCACACGCTGTGGCAGGAAGATGCTCTATTAAGAGCGTTTGTTAACTAAACGATTCTTTAAGACCAGAGCTTCAACCACGCTACTTCGGCAGAACTCTAAGGCCTTATTAGTTGGAATTAACTTAACCTTCTTAACGCCCTCCTATTCTTAGCCACCACTCTTTTAAACTACATCCGCGATGGCATTGTAGAGCGGAAAGAAAAGATTCAAATAGTACTAAATACATCACAAAGCAAAATTACGTTAAGCTTAGATGTATAGACTTTACTTAACTACTATTCATTTCTAGGAATAGTCGCCTACTTTGTTAATACAAATAATTAACCTTAGGACCTACTTATTAGATTTAAAAATTTACTTAGAGATCACACTAGTAGCAATATCGCACGCGCTTTATACTATATTATTAATGACTACAGTATCACATCAAAATTCCACTGTTTTATAGGTGATAACGTGACTAGTAATAATAGAGAGCTTATCTCTAGCTTAAATAGCTACCTTAAGCTTTCTATTAACACTAAGCACCGTATACGCTGCGTAGGGCATATAATTAATCTTATTATTAAAGCAATTATTTATAGCAAAGGCGTAAGTTAATTTAAAGCAGAACTAGCTTAAGCAGCTCTCTAAGAGTAATTTAACCTATACCAACAGTATAGCATAGTTAGAAAGCTTTATAACTTTATAAATACTATACTCTCTTCCCACAAGCGTCGCGAGCTTTTTACGGCTATACAGAGAGATCTAAGCAAGAAGAACCCTCTCTGGAGCTTTAGGAGCCTTTATCTAATTCAGAATAGCAGAATTCACTAGCACTTAGTTTACCATATGCTCCTACGTTATTTTGAACTCAAGGACGTGATTTCAAGATTCATCTGATGATAGCAGCAGCAAGGTGATTCTACTTAGGATCTCAAGTAGGGCTACGATCCTCTAGCTGACAGCCTCACTAATAAGGACTAGGAGAAAGTTAACGCCCTTAAGAACTTCCTAGAGCCATTTTTTCAGATAACTTTAAGGCTAGAGGGTAACTCTAGCAGCTCTGAATTTAGCTCCCTCTAGCAGACGCTTGTTAACTTGCAGCACCTCTGAATTAAGCTCTATAAGATAAAGGCCTCTCTTGAAGATGAGAGCTCTCAATCGTACATCAAAAGCGCGACTGAATTTGGTATATAGAAGCTTACTACCTACTTTAATCTTATCGTCCTAAAGCCGCCTATATTGTACTGCTGCGTTGCGACAGCCTTAAATCCACGCCTACGCCTGCTCTAGTTTAAGGATAAGTAGGCAGAGTACCCAGATTAGTACAAGAAAGCCGAAAAATCTATGCGCGACGTCTTCCAGCGATATCTAGAGACAGAGAGCGAGTCTGAGGTGCAGGTGCCTGAGATCCGACGTCGCAAAACACCAGGTGGCAACTATCACGATAAGGCGTACGAGGACACCCTGGCCGTCAATTTATACCTATAAACTAGTAACCAGGGCCACAAAAGAGCTCGCAGCTCGAACGAGCTTCAAAAGTACTTTGACGACGTCGTAGTCGACCTGACGATTGCTCAGCCTGACGATCTGATCTACAGCAATCCGCTCACTTGGTGGCTTCAAGTTGGGCAGGCGCGTTACCCAACCCTCTTTAAAATCGCCCTCGACTTCCTAGCCATCCCATCTACTTCCTGTGAGTGCGAGAGGTGCTTCAGCAAGGCTCGAAGAACGATCTCTATCGACAGGAACGCTCTATCTCCTTTGACGATTGAGGCGCTTCAACTACAGCGTAATTGGCTCGTACGCAGGGCCGTCAACTCAGAGCTCAATTCCCTGGCCGATCACATTAACAGGCGTCGACAACTTGACGAAAATCGGCCCTCAGAGCCTCCAGTAACTCCAGTTACTGCAGTAACTACACCTACTAGTAACCCTCTGTGAGCTGAGTAAGCAGTTACTGTTACTGCCAGTAATCACGCTCAAAATTTGGCTTACAGTCAGTCAGTAAGGCCTCCTCCTTCAGTTACTGCTCCTCGAACTGGCTGACAGTAACAGTTACTTACTGCTGGAAGCGTTGAATTGGTCCCGCTACTTCTAAGCCATTTGAGAAACTTTCAACCAACAATTTTGAGGACGACTACATCGAAGCCCGCTTCACCGGCATTTTCAAGGATCCGAATTTGGCAAATGTAGTTCGAACTATTGAATTCAATCCTCGAAACGACTGGTGGCTTGGTGCCAACCGCTTCAATACCTTCTCTGACGAGCCCTGTAGCGATCTGACCTCATAGATGTTAGTAACTTGACATTTCTTTCTGGAAAATCACATTGTGACTAACTGCGAAGAAGCGCAAATGGATTGGTCATCTGAATATCTAAATCCCGGTTCGCATGAGCTGCTTTCGCAAGATTTATTCCAAGTTCTTTTCCAGGCACTGGATGATCGGTTCGAAGTCAATGATCGAAAGTCTTTATATGTACATCGCCTCAACAGCCTACAATCACTTTTTTGATTTTACATCGCCCAATTCCGCGAGGTTATGGAACATATTTGTCGGTTCCCCGTTGGTTCGACCGTCGCAAAGGCTTCCACGGAGAGTATTATGATGCTCTAGGCAATACAGAGCCCTATCGGTTCTTTGAGAGCTTTACATCCGCACGCTTGAGCCATAACATCGAGAATATCACATATCCCGCACTTCGCTTCTGGGACTACGTTGGCATTTACCCGAAACTGGACTTCCGTCACCTCAGCTACCTCAAACTCTCGACTCTGAAGCTATTCAAATCACATTCTCGCATGATTGGCAACTCAACTGGATCACCAGTCACGGTACACAAACATTAAATACATTGCATCTCGTCAGCTGCCTAATCATTGTTAAGCGCTGCACCAGGAGGAGACTTGCAATGACGGTTACCCAGCCCGCTTAGATATTCCAGCCAATCAAACTTTTTTATCCTATCACCCCTGTTGGCACGATCTCTTCAACCCGTTCCACGGTCATGTCCCCAACCTCCAGGGCTTCTTATTTACTGGCGCACACCCGGTTCTTCGGTCTGAGAAGAGAAATCGAGTAACATGGGAGGTTGAGATGAGTATTTCCGATAAACCATATAAGGCGTATATTTGGGATTCATCACCAATCATAAGTTGCAGAGAGTATCAATGATAGAACCGTGGGTTATGGATCTGAGGCGTTAGCACGTCTATTTAGGAAGACGGGTCATGTGGAGGAGGCAGAGGACTTGACCCTCAAGCATGGCTAGAAATTGGGGCTCAGGGAGGCTTACGAACGTGAGAAATTTGATGGCAGGAATGGACCCACTTCTATGGTACCACCTGGTTCCTGGTCTGGCATGAGTTACGTGGACTGTGATTGCACGGGTTTGTACTATGATCGGTACGAGTATTCGTCGTCCGGTGGCTTTGAAGGCGGGCACTAGTTTACGACATTGGGATCACCGCGACCTATGTCCTAGCACCATCTCTATAAGTCTTGTTGGCAAGACGGTCTTGGAATACTGGATGGCCGAACTCCTTCTAAATTCAGAAATTTCACCCAAACACGCAACGCCACTGCAATCAGTAGGTGTTTTCGTATTCATGGTTCATACCCAGTTACGGTGCACATAGGTTCTACCAAGAGTGACCATATATTGCAAGATCCCCTAAAATGGAGCACCACCAATATGAACTCACTCATCTTGAATCTCGTTCCACTCCCATGTATATCCGTGAATCCAGGTATCCTAAATCTGATGCCGTCAAAGATTTGAAATACCAGCCCATCACCGTGCATTCCTCTGCCTCGCTCAAGGTTGCAGCCTTCCAGACAACAGAAGTCAAAACAACCATTGTCCACAACTCTGCAAACTTCCCACGCCGTTCAAACAGCAACAACGCTCTGTCCCCCGTCAGCAGTAACCCTCTTCCTAACCCTAACACTCATCAACCTCCCAGTCCCCTTCTCCAACCCCCCATCCCCATTCCTCCTCAACACCGCATTGCTCGCATACACAAGCGCCGTCCCCGTCCTCAACTTTTCAATCCTGCTCATTATCTCATCCTTCTCTTCACCCGTATTGGAAATGGGAATATGTTTCTTGAGGGCAGCAAACCAGTCTGGACTTGTGAAGCGGTGGATGATGGTGATGGAGCAGAGAGCGATGAGGTCGGTGAGTAAAGTGGGTTCTTGGGTCGAGATTACGACACGCGCGCCAAAGTGGCGTTGCAGACGGATGGTGGTGAGGAGGTAGTCGGTTAGGGCTTTTGAGCCGGGGGTTTTGAGCATGTACTTATGTGCTTCGTCCAGAACGATCATCTTCCCTGGAGAGCTGGACTCCAAGTACTTCTTCAAGCCAATCTTGAACAGAATGCACGCAGTATTCGCATCGATGAAGGGGCATGACATATCCATGATCGTGACTTCTCCAGGCTGGAATCGCGGCTCGGGGCAGGAATTACTGAGATCCAAGAACGATTCTAGAAGCCCAAGTCGCATTTCCAGCATGTTCAATTGCGCAGGATTGAATTCGCACTGCTTCAGTCTCACTTTGAAATCCTGGTAGTCGAACCCGTCTTCGCTCACGGTCGCCATGTCTCTCAGGATATTTGTGACTTGCGCCATGTAGAGTGGGATGGCGTTGGATTCATTGACAGCCATCAGGGTAAGCATAGTACCAATGTCAAAGTTCCGTGGTTTCAACTTGAACGGAATAACGGTGACGTTGGGGATTCGATTGTAGAGCTTTTTGATGGCTGGGTTTGACGGAGACACCATGATTGTTATCTTCTTGACAGATGGATGGAGTGGGAAGGATGAGTGTGGGGCCGCGAGAAATGCTGCTTCACTGATGTTGAAGCCCGCGGAGGAGCTGTATTCGCCGTAGCTGAAGACAAGAGCAGAGAGTGGATTCTTGAGATGACCGAGATGGCGGGATGGTATGAGAGCGTTTTCTTCAAAAGTTCCGTTAGATAAGGGGAAAGGGAAAAGGCGGAAGAGATGACTTACCGAGGATGCAAGAAGTAGTGTGGCTCTTACCACTGCCTTGGACTCCGCATATGAAGGCAGAGAATGGGACGTTCGTATTGAGGAATATGCGAGATTCCAACGAGGATACGCCTGAAGTAGCTTGAGTTCCCAAAAAGCCGTACTGTGGTAGAACCTCCCCTGCCTCCTGTAGGACTTGTCCTGAAATTAGCGGCGCATGCTGGATTTCGGCGTCTAATCCGTCTGACTGGGCGCCATTATCTTCTTCATCCATGCCATCGGCCAAGAGGAGATCTACGTGGCGATAGGAAGGCCCATTAGTAGGCCTATCCTCAAAGGAGCTGCATTGGTGAGGCAAAACATCGTCGTCTGAGCTGTCTTCACTTGAATCGGTGTCTTCTGCTGAGCTCTCCTCGGTTAAATCCTCTTCTTTGCCCGCTTGATCCTAAATATTAATCAATCTCTGAATTAGTTCCATGATCATTCCACTACGTACCTGTGAGCGAGTTGCATTAGAAAGACTCAATTGCTTCAAGTTTCTGGATAGAAGATCATCCTTGATTGATGTTGGTGCGATCTTGGGGTTATTTGGAGCACTTAGTGGAAATGGAGTCGGAAACGGGCCTGGAAATAACTCCTTCAAGGACGACGTTGCCTGGTTACTAGATTCACTCAAGAGAGGATCTTGCTGAGCAAATGAACTCAAGTCCCACTGCTTCGGTTTCTGGGAGAGAGCTTCGTTCTGAGTTGACTCTGGAATAAGTCTCTTTGTATCATTTAACTGTGGAATGTTTCCAAGCTCTAGTTGAAATTGAAAGTTCTCTAGCGGGTGAATCTTGAATTGCGCGTGACCATTTGAATTCTTGGTAGACGGCTTCTTCGCTCCGAGATCCACACTTCCCAGGGTTGGCTTCGGCGTTGTGACGGGTCGTTTGTGAGATACCTGCTTAATGCTGGCTTGCCCGAGCTTTGGTTGGCTCGCCTGGGTGATTTTGGAAGAATCATTTGCTGAAGTAGAATTTACGGGGCCGGAATTATTTGACTTCCTCAACGCTGAATTGGCTTCCACTGGCATTGCTTTTGATGTTGCTCCGTTGACCTTCCTAGCGTTCGTGGCTCGTGCAATATTGCTCTTTTCAACCCTAGAAATACGTTAGGTTAATGAACTTGTAATATAGCTGTTGAAGGTCAAAACATAATACTAACGTGTTCACGACCTGTCGTATTCTCCTTGGATGGTACTCTGGCCTCTTTCGAGCTAGCGAATCGATTAGGATAGCTTTTTTGCAAAACAATCCTTGCTTGTCTACGAGTTTCTGACTGCATTCTTTCGTAACCCACGCAACCAGCTCATCTAATCGTTGATGAGGCAGTTTGTAGAGTTCATTATCGAGCCTACGCTTGTGAGCGGAATCCTGGGTAGAATGACTATGAATGCACAGACCTATCGACGGCGGCCTGAATGGCTTTATCGCTACCTGGTCGCACGCTGTTAAGACTTTTGCGAAAGATTTCCGCTTTGAAAGCCTTGAATCGTATGCCGTCCGCGTTACAATACCGCCGTCTGTATTCCGCCCTCACCCAAGAGTCTATATCTGTATTGGAGACCATCGCGTCACCTCGAAATAAGGTGCCTACTATTAGGTTGGCCGGTACGGTGTATTACAGGTGGGGTGGAGGTTGAGGTTTTGAGGTGGAAGGCAACAAACTTTGGTGGAATCTTCGGGGCTCGAGGTTTGTTTGTGCATTAGATCACGGAGAAGCATGAACACGGTCATTCACTGAGGTGAAAGCGTGATTCATACTGTGTATTAATGCCTTTCTCTTGTCAAAGTGAATCATGTGCTGTGCCGCGCGCTTGGAAAGAAGCTGCATTCACAGCCTACCAACTTCACAGCCTCCTTCAATGCTTCGGCGAAGCTCGAGTGAGCAGGTATTTCAGTGAGGCTTCAAGAACTCCAAACTGTAAATATACATTGCAAATGGGAAGAGATTAGCATGGGAGTCGGCATAGATGATCGTGGAAATAGAGGAACGTGGATGAGTCGGAAAGTTGCTCAGGAATTCGCACGAAATTTATACGCTAGAACTAAATCTGAATAGTGTGATTAATTATCCAGCGCGTTCCTCAATTAACGTACAGCCCTATGCAATACTTGCCCCTCGCACTTTCTGCACGAAAACCTTTCCGGAACCGTCCGTTACTCACATACCTCCTATTTTGGAACCGGACTTGACCGCATTGCCAGAATTCTTGGCTAAAGTGAAATGTTTTAGAGGTTGTTGTGGTGGTTTGATCACTACCATGATCACGCCGGATCCCACCGGGGCTGGGATGTTCCAGTAGAGCAAGGACCACATTCAGTATACATTAAACCTCCCAGGTAAGTGGTTGAATCATAATACTGGGGACTTAACGCACCCTACACTCTGCTTCAACGACTATATCGGCCTCTATCCAAAACTTGACCCTCGCCAGCTATACCATCCCAAGCTACATATGCTACAGCTATACAGATTCACCTTTTCCCATGACTGGCAACTTAATTGGATCATCAAGCACCAATCTCTACAAGCACTGCATATAGTTAGCTGTCCAGTCCTTATCAAATGGAAAACTTGCATGAGCATAGGTGCGGAAGGATATTCAACCCAAGCTGAATCCAGCGATGCTTCGACCTTTCAATACTCGACTTGCTGGTACCAATTTTTCCTATAAGGAAGTCCACGGCAAGTTACCCCTACCCCAGGAGTTGCGCATATACACGACCACAACACCTCCCTGACTGTTCCACGCCAGTATCCCAGATATCCCCCTCGGATTGGAACGATGGCGTTGACAAAGCGCTATAAATTTTATTTTGAGTGGTGTATCATCAATGAGAGAAGTGCGAACAGAGTTCATGATGCTGTTGTTGGCTATAGCACTGGTGCGCTAGACGCTTGATGCAGAAATTCGGGCAGGGCGAAGGTGTGGAGGCTTTTTAACTAACACATGGATGGGAAAACGAATTCGGGATGTGTTACCGTAAATCGAGCTTGTTGAGCGGCTGAGAGACTGAACAAGATTGCATTAAGGACCTGAGAATCTAGAGGGCAAGAAGAGTCTATATATGGCAAAGAAATGCCAAGCCGGCTAATAGTATGTCCGACCAGGAGGTCGCTCTCACGGCAACAGGATGTATATGCAAGGTTGGGAGTAGAGTGTGGAGAATCTGGGGTAGGATGAGTATACGGATTTTGGATATCTGAGTGATGGGGATGAGGCGTTATGAGACTCATTTCGAGATTACATATCGATAGGAGCTTGACAGAAACGTCATCAGTATTTTGACTTTGCGGGCTGTAGCATAGGACCAGCTGGCAGAGAAGAAGAGGCGCAATTAATATTGTATGGATCTAGAGCTATTCGCGCTAGTTCGTCCAAGAGCGCTTAGCTTGTCGGTCACGCACCATTCCGAAGGCGCAAATGTCACTGAATAGCGCCTCTATCACATTAGGCCCTCTATCACACAAGGCGTATCCCACATGCGGTCGGTTAGACGAGTAATCCGCAAGCCAAGTCTTCTATCCGACGTGTTTCCTTATAGAGACCCCGGTTAAGTCGACCGTTAGCTCGAAGTTCGACGTAACGGGAACGCGCGACTTAGTCGCAAAACGGACTTGCGAGTCGTCGTGGTAAAACGAGTCCCCATATACCTCTGGACTCAAGGTCGAACTAAGGAAGAAGAAATGTGGTAGGAAAATATACCAGCGGACAAGATGGTATAGGAACGAGCAGTAGTCAGGTCTCGGTTTATTACAGCTATGGTTTAAGCGCGAAATAGAGACGACGATCTCTAAACTACCGACCTTGCTGCCATCGAAACAGATGTACACGGTCACATTCTTGAGCTAACATAAACGACTGCCACAGCATGCTTACGTCCTACATCGCTACCGGTAACATCCGAAGCATGCTCTCGAGATATTACAGCTACCGCTAAGAAAGTTTTCCGAACGGACGACCCTTAAGCGCTAGCCACGAAGCTCTGTGGCAGACTACGTCAAAGCAGAGACATGTATGTGATGTAAGCAAGTACCGACCACGAGAAAGAGGTAGTCATTCTTGATACGGAGCTCAAAACCGTCCGTCTACTAACTAACGGACGAACGATCCTACCGGTTCTTGGAACACTTTTACGACTACTCACAAGGGTTAGCCAGCGAACAGCTAACTGCCGAAGGTACCTGCACCGGAACGTCTACGTTTCCAGACTTTTCAAAGTACTCTCAGTTAACTGCTAAGTATTCAGAGTCCTCATTAGTCCGCTACGTAATTCGTGGTCACAGGAGGTTGTGCGAACCGTCATGTGTGTCATCGTGGACTCGATGGCAGCATGTCATGTAATGCTGGACTTAGCTTTACCTACAACAAGACTTACCGAAACCTTTCGCGATGTTGCAACCATTTCTTGCTGGAATGTTCGCGTTGCAATACATTCAGGTACCGAGCTCCTGGTCAGCCGCACAGCTGGAATTAGCACTGTAGAGGGGTACGAAGTTAGACATAAACTGACGATGGTCGTTAGTTCTGTAGGAGTAGTCCTTGTCGTCCAAATCATCAAGACTTTAGTCGCAGCAATAATGTGTGTACATACAGACGAGGTCCCAGGTCCTAGGTCGACAAAAGCTCTCTTATGCAGCAGAAACTCGCTCACCACCTCTTCGAGCTAGGCATGTACCGACGTTTACTACATGCGCCTCAGTAGAGGCTTCCTCTCGGATACAGCTATCCAGGGACTCCGTCACAATGGCACAGTCTTAATGCAACGAAGAGCTAAAAAAGGTACCAGCGAGAGTCGAAGGTCAAGAAGACTTCGAATAGAAAATGAAAGAATAGAAAGACTCGCAGACCGAAGGTCAGAAAATTAGCTAAGGTACGTTTCTCTATACTCGTTAGAGACTTAGCTACCAACAGCGGTGTATCTGTTCCAAACACACCGAAACATAGCAACGGTCTACGTCCACCGCTAACTGGCAAGTCGCACCGTACTCGACTTATCGGTTTTAGCTGGTAGAACCCAGGAGGTCAAAACGCCACCTTCAACCACTTCGCTCGGACTTCCAGAAGTTGACAACCTTTCCGGAGCAAGAAGTCGAGATCAAGACTATCTACTTGAAGTTCACGAGGTCGTTTGAGTCCTACATATCGGAACTATCGGTCATGTTTCAGAAGAACACGAGCTAAGAGTACCTGGAGACCGTCCAAGTCAAAGAAACGATCGTGTATCCGCAAAACGGTAAGAAGTTCGGTGAATAGGTGTAAGACAGAAGGAAAGGTCTCGGACTGAGCCAATATGAGTCGCCGTTGGAGGGCAAATGCCGAACGCAGACAACCCGTCTCAACGAAACACTCCCGGAAGTCGACCAGCATGCCGAGTCATTCCAGAACCTATTAACCTTACACCGCAAATAGTTAACAGGGCGATTATACGTACCATTAGAGACGTTCCCGAAAGGACTAAGCTAACTTGAGGACATTTAGTAGTGCTATCTAGCTTTTGAGACACGATATTTATCGATCGGCTAGAGACAGGTCCAGGGAATAACTACGACGACGTAGTGCAACCTGGCAGGGCAACCGCAGATCGACACGACCGACCTAGAGGGATCCATTTCCGAAGAAACCCCCTAGCAAGAAACTGTCGAGTAGAAAACGTTCTAGTCCTAATTACATTCTGGTGTGAGGTCAGAAGTCACGGCGTTGGAACTGTTTTTTGTTGGTTAACACCATCAGAAAGCTCCACTGTTCTTGCTGCCACCAGAACACCTAGTAGACTAGCGGACTATTTTCTCTACATCGGTACCATCACTACTCCTCATTTAGTTTT
This sequence comes from Zopfia rhizophila CBS 207.26, assembly GCA_010093925.1. Taxonomy (NCBI): domain Eukaryota; kingdom Fungi; phylum Ascomycota; class Dothideomycetes; family Zopfiaceae; genus Zopfia; species Zopfia rhizophila. The sequence continues at coordinate 11,579 of ML994741.1, read as the reverse complement.
CTTCACGACTCCTTCATACGTTTTCTAACTGTTATCGCTACTCTACGACTTTCTAACACATTCGCAGCCATATGATCAGCGCGTCTTCTAACTGTCGTGCTCGGCCCGAGTATTGACATTGGCTCACGTCCCTTAGTTACATCGTTGGGTACTAGTTAATTTACTCACCTTTTGAGCTAGATATATGTGTTAGCTCCACCTAACATGCATTCTCTCATGTTGGACGACTACGTCACCCCCGGATTACACAACCTCCGGACTACACTATTCCCGGAGTACACTACCTCC
>ML994741.1:0-11266 GCA_010093925.1 Zopfia rhizophila CBS 207.26 | reverse complement strand
CCGGAACACACTATCTCCCGGATTACACTATCTCCGCGATAAGTCACTGTGTGGGGGAGTCGGACATGCTCGGTATCATATCCGACATTTGCTTACTACTCCGAGTTTCTTTTCTGCGATTCGGATTTGTTCGTTTAACCTATCCTTTTACTCTCATTGTTCCTCTCATTGGTGTCACATTGTTAAGAGTTTTAGGATCATTTAACTCGGTAGTAAACAGTTAAAACGAAGTGTAAAGAGTTTATAGGACAAAGCTTACAGGTGGTTCGGCTCAACCGCGTATTTATAGAGTACAAAGACAGCACCATCCACGAAACATTCGGGTAGACGACCGTAGACTAAACATCCGTCGGTCAAATACAGCTAGGATGGAAGAACTTGAAGAACAGCATCGGTCACGACCACATACAGATGCACTGCTTCAAACCACAATTCGAAACCTCACAGGAAAGCGTAGTCGACGTGACAAACGGTCAACAGTGTTTTGTCGCTCCCGAACTGGAGACCCAGCTTAGACTACCTAGACTTCTTGACTAAGGTGGTGACCTCAAGGTGACGTCGGCAACTGTCGCTATTGTTAAGCCGAAGACATCAGCTGGAACACTGACTCGCGACGTCTCAACGAAAGGTTAGTTATCGAGGTGGTTTGTTAAACTTATCTATCGGAACTCTCGAGAAGGACCACCGACCCAGCAGCGGTTTCCGACGCAGTCTACGTGGCATTTTGAGTCCGAGTCTAAGCAGAAGTTAGGTGTAACTTGACCTTATTAGGTACCGACTGTCGACTTACCGTACTATGTAACAAGGATCGTCTATGAAGTCGTAAGCTAACCGTACGAGTTCCACGAAAACGCTTCCTAAGCAGTCCTTAGCGCTGTAGTCACGTACCAGCACCCGTTACAGGCCAGAGGGTTATTCCCGATCTATTCGGTTACTTGGCTAAGCGACGACCATCCGCATACATGCGACCCGCAGCATAAAAACGAGTCTACGAACTTACCTGAGTAGACCGTCACCTCAGAAACCCATTACGGGTAGTCGTCCACAGAACTACAATTTGAAGAATGTTTAGAACGACTACTTTCTTCGAACACTGTCGGTTTCGAAAGAGAGGAAAGCTAGAGACAGTTGAGCTTAAGGATCTTTGGTGACTTCAAGAGGGTAGACAGCATTAACTATCGCAACATCGTCTCGTAAAAGCTTAAGAGCATCTCGTCTCTCCAGGACAAACCACGTGTATCGGTGTTATAGCAGTTGCATTTTCTTATATTAGTCGAACGATAGACATTTGTTCGTTAACTGAGGACCTTGGAGACAGTTAGGCTAAAGTTCTTCCCAAAATGCTTCGAATAACATGGTCTCGACACCACTAACGAACTCCGGCATATCGCGAGCATCGTCTTCGTCTTAACTTGGTTCCACGAGCTTTGGGACACCACCGCATGTCATTCAGAAGAGACAGTCGAACCGTAAGTCCCTTCCGTAACTGTCGCAGGGTAAACGGTTTAGAGTTCTAGCTTATATCGGCGTTATCGGTATTCTCGAGCCTTGCAAGAACGACGGTGCCACCGACGTTTACACAGGAGTATCCACTAGACATTCAGCGGAGCATGTGTTTAGGAACGGAACTTAAACTAGTTCTTAGGCAGCCGCAGTTTAAACATGCATTTTTAGGTCTATTATCCTTATTGACGACGTAGAGGACGAAGAAGAAATCATTGACTTTCTTTATGAGGGTAAATAATATGTTACTAACTGAAGGAAAGGTCGTCGTTCGAACTTCGGTCGTCTCGTCCCTACAGCGTCGTAGAGGAAGGTCAAGAAACCGCCGCCACCGTCGACCAGCGCTACCTCAAAAGGCCATCCCATCGAGAAGTTCAGAAAGTAGTTAGGTCACCGTTTCCGACTTATCATCGACCGGTTCAGAAGTTCTAAGCCTGTAGGATCCTTCCGACGTACACGACTAAACGGACATGCAGCTCTAGGAAGACCATTATGTACGAGTAGTCTCTCTCAACGTCTCTAAAGTAGGAAAAAACCGCGTAACAAAAGTACGGATAAACCTTACATAAGAAGAAGAAGAAGAAGAAGAAAGAAGAAGACTTCCAGAATACCGTCGTCGAAGAACATAACCGCAAAGCGGAGACCGACTTACTGGGAGACTTCACGATCTACGCAGCGGTAACAGACTACCGCTAAGTACGTTAGCAGAAGATCTACACAGACCCCACCCGTCAACGACTAAACGAAACAGAAAACAGCCGCACCGACCGTTTCCCGGACAGTTTCTCGAACCACCTTACGAAACACGACCTCGAACATTTAGTTAAGGAAGGTCCAAGTCTAAGTACCGCATTACCGGTCAAAGTATTAGCTATTGGTAAAGTCCGCGACCTTAGCCGACAAGTTACTGGACTTAATACAGAAGTTCCCGTAGAGACTGATCGTTCGGATTCCAGACACCTAACCGCAGCGCCATCAGCAAAAGTACCTTATACTGCAGAGAACATGCTTAATGGAGCGGAAAGAGTCCCTAGGTCTACGCTATCTATAAACAACTTAGCATCGGTTGGTTCATCGGCTATTTACGAGCCCTTAGGTCAAAGAAAGGGAAACCTTAGAAGAACAAGTCTCGTATACGAAATGTGGGGGTATGAGAGTCTACAAGGTACCCACCTTCGGACGGTATCTGATAGAGTATCCCACATGCGGTCGGTTAGACGAGTAATCCGCAAGCCAAGTCTTCTATCCGACGTGTTTCCTTATAGAGACCCCGGTTAAGTCGACCGTTAGCTCGAAGTTCGACGTAACGGGAACGCGCGACTTAGTCGCAAAACGGACTTGCGAGTCGTCGTGGTAAAACGAGTCCCCATATACCTCTGGACTCAAGGTCGAACTAAGGAAGAAGAAATGTGGTAGGAAAATGTACCAGCGGACAAGATGGTATAGGAACGAGCAGTAGTCAGGTCTCGGTTTATTACAGCTATGGTTTAAGCGCGAAATAGAGACGACGATCTCTAAACTACCGACCTTGCTGCCATCGAAACAGATGTACACGGTCACATTCTTGAGCTAACATAAACGACTGCCACAGCATGCTTACGTCCTACATCGCTACCGGTAACATCCGAAGCATGCTCTCGAGATATTACAGCTACCGCTAAGAAAGTTTTCCGAACGGACGACCCTTAAGCGCTAGCCACGAAGCTCTGTGGCAGACTACGTCAAAGCAGAGACATGTATGTGATGTAAGCAAGTACCGACCACGAGAAAGAGGTAGTCATTCTTGATACGGAGCTCAAAACCGTCCGTCTACTAACTAACGGACGAACGATCCTACCGGTTCTTGGAACACTTTTACGACTACTCACAAGGGTTAGCCAGCGAACAGCTAACTGCCGAAGGTACCTGCACCGGAACGTCTACGTTTCCAGACTTTTCAAAGTACTCTCAGTTAACTGCTAAGTATTCAGAGTCCTCATTAGTCCGCTACGTAATTCGTGGTCACAGGAGGTTGTGCGAACCGTCATGTGTGTCATCGTGGACTCGATGGCAGCATGTCATGTAATGCTGGACTTAGCTTTACCTACAACAAGACTTACCGAAACCTTTCGCGATGTTGCAACCATTTCTTGCTGGAATGTTCGCGTTGCAATACATTCAGGTACCGAGCTCCTGGTCAGCCGCACAGCTGGAATTAGCACTGTAGAGGGGTACGAAGTTAGACATAAACTGACGATGGTCGTTAGTTCTGTAGGAGTAGTCCTTGTCGTCCAAATCATCAAGACTTTAGTCGCAGCAATAATGTGTGTACATACAGACGAGGTCCTAGGTCCTAGGTCGACAAAAGCTCTCTTATGCAGCAGAAACTCGCTCACCACCTCTTCGAGCTAGGCATGTACCGACGTTTACTACATGCGCCTCAGTAGAGGCTTCCTCTCGGATACAGCTATCCAGGGACTCCGTCACAATGGCACAGTCTTAATGCAACGAAGAGCTAAAAAAGGTACCAGCGAGAGTCGAAGGTCAAGAAGACTTCGAATAGAAAATGAAAGAATAGAAAGACTCGCAGACCGAAGGTCAGAAAATTAGCTAAGGTACGTTTCTCTATACTCGTTAGAGACTTAGCTACCAACAGCGGTGTATCTGTTCCAAACACACCGAAACATAGCAACGGTCTACGTCCACCGCTAACTGGCAAGTCGCACCGTACTCGACTTATCGGTTTTAGCTGGTAGAACCCAGGAGGTCAAAACGCCACCTTCAACCACTTCGCTCGGACTTCCAGAAGTTGACAACCTTTCCGGAGCAAGAAGTCGAGATCAAGACTATCTACTTGAAGTTCACGAGGTCGTTTGAGCTCCATCACATGAGGCCCTTATCACATCAGGCCTCCAACACATTAGGCCCCCACTGCATCAGCAGGTTGTACTCTCTTACGTACAATCCACCTCGATTGTGTATATAGATCGAGTTTTCCACTCATTTAATTGATCATGGGTTGCTACATTGATTCCCTGCACTCGGTTACAGCAAATACTATCTGGTTATAATGGTACAATTTCCTATTCTTCCCTTTTACTGTCTCATCAACAATTTTGATAACCTCGCAATGCCTCCTTGAGGCTCTCAAAGTAAATATCCATTCATAAGTGTTCCAACTACTTAAAATCTATCAAGGCCTCTCGTGAATTGGTGTTTAATTAAGCACCTGCCAGGGCGAGAATTCCGTACACAATTTTGTTCTCATTATGTCACCTTTCCCCACAAAGTTTTTACTTCGTCTGGATGAATGCATTCATTTTGTTTATTCACCTGTCCTCCACTCTAAGTCTGCACCCGCTTCTAATCCGTTTGTCGCTCCTTCTTCCTCGCCTCTACCACCACCGGTAAGTCTCTCGATTCACACCTTATCCCCATTTTATGCTTATACGGCTCCAGAGGGCAGAAACCACCTATCGTCGTTGAGCCTGCCCCAGCTCTGACTGCAGGTGAATGCTCACCTAATTCGTCCCCATCCTTAGAGAACTTAACCCGGTCCTAAGCGATAGCAGACTGTTATCACAGTGCGAACACTTAATACTATGCCGGGTGAGCTATTGCTTAACATTGCCCGGTACATAGATAAGAATAGCTTGATGAAATTGCGTTTGGTGTGCAAACATGCTATGGGACCCGCGACAACTACCACGTTTGAGAGCATTGCTAGTTAGGTCTTCTCTGATGGCTGATTGGAGTACTGGTTTATTAAGATTAATAGTGATCACGAGCTATGTAAGCCGGTCAAGGAAGGGCCGCGGACCTAAGACATGGCATACGTAAGTTATTGAATATACAACTCGAGACTGCAAATATACTAACTGCTTCCGTGGTGGGAAACCACCCCGTGTCCCGTTCCCAGCAACATTCCAAACCGGTCAAATGTGCAACTTGCCGAGTTTCTTAATATTCGAGATATCAATGTCATTCCTTGAGGGGAGTATAGAAGGGGTAACATATCAGTCAACAGTGATCTATTTCATCATGTCGCGCAAGATACTCTAAGGACGGTTTTCAGCTATCTTCTCCATAGGCACAAACTAAGCAGCATGACACTGCGGCCTCTACGACTTGTCATTCACGCGCTCCCCGCTGCCTACGGCGCTTCAACAACTTCATTTTTCGAGTTCTCCGCAGTTATGCATAATATTCAAGAGCTTGCTCTTATATTCGAGGTATTTGATAACTCTGATGTCTTTGAAGATGAAAATCTCAAAAAAGATGAGCTTGTAAGTGCAAACCGAGTATGACATCGTCCCACACCTACCCAATACATGGATGTCAAAAAGCACTGAAAACCTTACAAAACTTACCCTTAACTCCGAGACTACATCGGTATCCACTCAAGCCTGACTCCCGCCAGTTGCAATGCCCCAGCCTCCGTGTGCTCGATCTGCGCATGTTCACCTTCTCACCTGATTGGCAATTGGATTGGATTTTTGGGCGTGGCTCGACAGTCAAGACGCTTAGCTTGGTCAATTGTCCAATCTTGGTCAAGCCCTTAACACAGATGAAAGTTGATGAAGCCGGGTATCCGAAACATGCTTCACCTGCCAACGACTATAGTGTCATATCACAGTCGTTCGTTCCACTACTTCGATGCATTCCATGACAAGCTTAAATAGAGGAATCCGGTTATTTCAGTCATTACGGAGAATAGTGATACAAGTTCTGACGCGAGACGCGGTTTGTTGTCTTTAGGGAGCGATATCTGGTCCACGGCACAGGAAATATTAAATTCATACGGCACCGAAAGGATCATCAAAAATATCTACCGTATGAGGCGGGCTCGATGGTAAGATTAATGGAGAAGCGGAGGGAGGAGTTCTCTGCGGGCATCTTGAAGTCGAAGTATTGCGAGAGCAACGAATTTCTTCTCAAGTACAACTCAATGGAGTTCAACACATAAACTGATCTAAGTTCTGGCCCTTTGTGTTCCTCTCGCTGCTTGTCAAATATGGAAGAGCAGAGACCTACACCGATGCATCCTGCAACGCCGTCGTCTCCACTATGAACTCCTGCGCCTCCCGTGGTGACGCAATCCCCCCCCCTCTGCACCAACTCCATCGGCATAAAGACTACCTGGCCAGCTCCTGTGAATGCACATACTACCGCAATGGCCTACCCTGCTTCGACGAACAGGCATTGTGTGCCGCGCAGGTCTGGACGCAGTTCCCGCAGTGGTTCCGAGACGGCGATGCAAGTTATCTTATGAAGGACAGAAGCTATACGATCAGGACGCAATTGGGTGAACGGTAAAACTCGTTTTTGGTATTGGTTTTGGCAGGGAATGCGACAAAGGGAGTGAGTACCGCGACCACGACAACGGAAGTGGGGAGCACGTTTAGAACGTCCTTGGCGACGACTTTGTGTGCCAGCTCAGACCGTCTTTGCCGATACCAATACCCCGACCAATAGTTCCGCTGTAACGGAACCGGCATCACCTTCTAGTCTTTAGGTCGGTGCAAAAGCGGGGATCGGGGTTGGAGTTGGCATCAGTGTACTTCTACTTTGCGGGATGGTTCTTACATCTTCAAACTTCGACATCGCGTAAAGGAGGGTAAGAAAGATAGCGAAGCGGAGTCCAGCGTATTAGAACTGCATGACCATTGTACGAAGATATTCGAGGCTGGGTCTAGAGCGTTGTATCTGGAGAACGAGATAGCTGGCAGCCCCGGTGGCTGGAAGGGTATCCGGAGAGGCATGAGTTAGAATCGCCGACTCATGTTGCAGAGCTAGGATATGGAGGGTTGAAGTAGATTCTTGAGCTGCTCTGAGGCTGAAGGCTGGCAACGGATATGGTATGTTGCTTCTGAGGCATGAAGTGGGGAATTAAGCCGATATAGGTGGATGTTCATAGAGACATTACCCCGAGCCTGTAAGGCGAGTGGATTGCAGAAGTTAAATGATTTGCGCGATCAAGTGGCTTGAACATTGATGTATATGGGGCGAGACTAGAATGGCAAAGTGGAGAGAAAGAAAGGAAGAAATAGATATAGTTCAGACTTCCCAGGCAGAGTAAAGGGCTGGGTTTATGGCAGAGCGGACGAGTCGAAGTGGGGACGCAATGGAAAAACACCCACACCGCAAGGGGGATCCATAGCAGATAAGGAAATGAAAGTACATTCCAACGTACTCATACTATGTACATGCAATCCTATCTTCACAATTTGACCTACTTAGAAGTCTTTTTATGGATTTCTTACCCTAGCACATTTAAGAAGCACCGCCAATGATCCAAATCTCATTAGTAGTATCGCTCGTCATGAACAATCTGCCCTTCGGATCCCATGCCAAGTTCACCGGCCTGAAGCACCGGTTTGGACAGCCAGCGTTATTGGCGTTATACATGATATTCTGCGCTGCGGTAGTGGATGTCGATGGTTCGGTGGGCACGCCAGTCGCGGGATTGAAGGTAACTCTGGCGAGGCGGAAGCCGTCGGGTTGTTGGCGATTCCTGGGTTGTACATTAGTCCGAGATGCATAGCGAAAGATAGAAAAGGGAGAAGTCGCTCTGGATCTTGGGAATGTCCCGATGATCATTGAATGAGGATGACAAAAAAAGGTGAATATGGACAGGAATGTGGGCGGAAGGACCAATACACGAAGATAGTAGTAAGGTAAATGCCGCTGAGGGAGAGGAAAAGAAAGAAAAAAGGGAGAGGTGCAAAGGAACAGGGGGGTAATCATGTAGTGAAGCGCATGTGGGTTTTGGAAGGTGCTGAGAGGGAATATTACTCACCAAGAGCCGTGGAAGGGAATATAAGCAGCAGTTCCATTAGCGTTGAACTTAATGTCAAGTGGCGCCGTATGGCTAGGGAAACACAATTTTGGTGCCATCCGGGCCTGGCACATCTCGTCTGTATTCTGCCCGCTGGGGGTGCCGATCACGAAAGGTGTACCAACTTTAAGATTTGCACCGTTAGGGATGACGCTGGGATCCCAGACGGCGAAGCATTCTGGATACCCGTAGTGCTTGCCACGCTCTGGACTCGCTGTGTCGTTAATCAAGCCGTGATAGTTCATTTCCTCGCATGGATTCGTTTGATGGATGTCTCTGCCACCACGCTGCATGTCGTCCACACCGTTATCAACGGACCACTAGAGTACATTCGTCAATTAGCAAACCTTGTTACTTTTAAAAGGGTTAGTCTAGTTGTACTTACGATTCCACCCCGAGGGTCCTCGCCAAAGCCCACCGTATTCCGCAGTCCCCAACCAAGCACCTCTCCCACGGTATAGTCAACTGGCGTGGCCTGTATCTCGGAGATCTTGAAGATGCGAATTTGACTTCTTGCAGTCCCAATCTGAGCGGCAGCAGTATCGATATTGCCATCTGAACCACGTTGGACCAGAAGAACATTGGGGTTAGCCTTGGGCACGAGGAGAGTGCGGGTGAGATGGAAACCACCATTACGCATGTTCTGAATGACGGTCTTCTTATTGCTGACAGCGCCAGTTGCCGCATCATATGTCCAGGACCAGACGGTTGTAAGAGAAGAAACGAAGAGAGTTTTGCCGTCGGGCGTCAGAGCGATGCCGTGGTTGATCTGCAACAAGTGTCAGCACGCAAAATGTATTCATTTCAATGCCCGGGTGCTTTGGATTGGAGTGAAACGAGTGGATTTCAGGAAGCTTCCGGAAGGAGGTTCGTATAGAGAAGCCACATGAGGAATCTTCAATGAAACCTCAACTCTCCAAAGCTAGAATTTACGAAACATTCTCTGGACTTTGAGGGAAGGAAAGAGGCGTATATGAATATGTCTCTTGCAAAAGTAACAGTACGAAATGTAACATTTCCATCTGATCAAAAATGAGAATGATCTAAATCCAACATACCGAAGTATCTGAGATCAACTGCTTCGAGGTTTTGACGCAGACGTTTGTGCCTCCATTATCGGTCAATTGAATCCACCTCACGCCATAGCTGCCTTGCTCAGCAGTAAGAATATTCCCTGCGGTGTCGAAGATGATACCTCGAGGAGTCTTCAGTCCATTCATGACAACACGTCCAGAGTAGCCGGAAGCGAATGTCGGAGCCTGTGCAGGATTGATGGTGGCACAGGTTTGGGCGAATGTTGATGGCATCAGGGCCGCAATGGCCATGACAACGTATTTGATTCCAACCATGATAGATGGAATTGTTCGCTTGCTACGTACAGGATCGCGTATTGAAGGTAGGAAGCTGTGAGAAGTTCGATCGGCAGGCCTACGGGTTTAAGTAAATGCCTTCCCTTTGTTAAGAGCGATGGTATGAGCTCCGCCTAGCTTCTAAAAAGGAGGTGTCTGTCGTACATGGCATCATAGCCAACCCTCCTTCACCCATGGCAATCTTTTTTCATATGGAGTAAGTATCTTGGCCCGTCTCGACGAATGATGAAGCTGGAAAGCTCTATCCGAGGAACCTTGTTCTCCAGGTATCTGATTGTAGAAGGCAGGTACGATAAATGAAGCTAGAATTGGGCAAGAACCCCTCAGAAGACCGGCAGAATTGCGGGCCTGACGGGAGCGGTAGATAGTGGAACGACAAGGTCATTATGGTGATCTTGTATTACCGAAGCGAGAACCATGAAAAGCCAAGATGAAAAACAGGGAGCAGTTAAAAAGAAGATAGAGTTTGAAAGAAGCTTAAACCTCTCTCCACCAATCACGTACGGTGTTCTGGAATAAATGTGATCTACGACCGTTTAACGTTAATATAGGTTTAGGAGGTTGAGCTAGGTAGCGATGTGGGGGAACAGGGTGTATAAATTGTCCGCAGCAAGCCTAGCGCGTGGCGCCTGCGCGTATGCCCGTGTGAATGAAACACTCTCGGCTATCGAACATCATCCTTTTACTCCTGATTTCGTGCCGGTCTGTTCTTGGTATTTGAGTTTTAGTCGTCATTTGGGCCTCAAGTTAACGAAGAATCTATGCGCCAATCCGAAAACGTGCTAGGCAATTAGAATATGAACTCGGTCCTGGGTAAATGTTGACAGCATAATCCATGAGAGCAAAAAGGAGTTGTGGGTACTTGGGTACGCGAGGATGAGAGGCATTTAAACGTTAAATCTAATCTGATAAGATTTCGATAAGATTAGGTGGATTGAGTGGATTGTGGTGAGAAAAGCTGAGCCTGCGATATCGGACCTCATCACGTGTATCGGTCCTTCGAGCAAATCAACTGCTATTGCCTCGAACCAATTACTGCATCAAGATATTCAGATAGGTAAATTCTCATTGAATAGCTTCGAGTTTACTTCTCGGGCTTCGTTAAGCCTTCACCTCAATCCCGAGGTATTCCTACGCCTAAACTCAACCTCAACCTTCATTCATCTCAGTGTCAACATTCTATCTCGTTTCAATGGTAGCTAGGAGGCCTTCAAGTACTTCTCTCTGCCTCACACACGCCGGATTCCTTACTCGAGGTCTCCCACTCCATCTTCCGAATTCCCAATTGCACTACAAAATGCCCTGATCATCACGTGTCATCGGATATCGTTCACCCAAGAAAGCAGATCTTACAACTCTTCGCCACCCATTATAACTATTCTATTCGAACATATTTGGAGCAAGGGTAGCGTTTCTCGCGCTTTGCGTCTAATCCCAGAAACCATGGATGCAGAGTCTTCCTGAACTCACAATGTCGTGGGAAATCATCGGTCACGAGGATGCTTTTACAGCAACTGTAGACATCGTGTCACCGAGCAACCTTCGAGGGACGCAAGAAGATGGAGAGAACTCTATT
>ML994740.1:158948-206908 GCA_010093925.1 Zopfia rhizophila CBS 207.26 | reverse complement strand
CTTCCTCGATAATCTTGAGCAGATGTTGAGGCTCCCCTATCTAGGACAAGTGCCACCATCTCGACGGACCGACTGCGCACTGCCAAGTGCAGGAGTGTATTCCCCATTTTGTCCACACCTTGCAAGTCTTCTTCTTGAACCAATTCTTCAACCGCGTCTTTATGTTTGTTCAAGACCGCCCAGTGTATTGCCGTCCGTCCCTGGTTATCTTGCTCAGATATTGAGGCGCCATGGTCGATCAAAATGCGAAGAACTTCTTTTTGGCCGTGCCTTCCAGCCCTTATCAACGGTGTGGAGTTATCGAGGAATCGCGGCGAGGGTGGAGCTCCATTCCGCAACAGCCGTGTCGCCTTCGATACATCCCCACTGTCAGCCGCACTTCCTAGGAGGAAGGCCTCATCCAGTTCGTGTGTGGGTATTCTACAGCTAGGACAACCACCAGCCTCGAACATAGCCTTCGCTAGGCATGCCTCATGAAGCCAGTATGGGCACTGACACTTCGGCCGGACCATCTCGTCTCCGTAATGCCAGTCCTCACTACAGACATAGCATGCATCCTCTGATGTGTTGTTATTCACAAGGCTCCGATGAACGGTAGTATTGGGTAATGTGGAAATACTGTCCCGTATAGCTTTCCGTAGTTCGCTAACGTCTATGAATAATGCTTCCATGAGGATTATCGGGAATAACTCCAGCAACGAAACTTGACAAGCATTAGTGTGAGAGTTGAGTGTTATGAAGAGGGGAACAAGGGCGGTTACAGCTCGCCAGGAAAGGCGGCGCTTAGCCCGGATCGCTAAGAACCGTTCGAGTTGGCGAATCGGCTGCCAGTTTCAAGCTTTCGGCCCTATCCGCACGCCCTGCGCCCCACAGCACGAAACACTTGGAGGGCTTTCAATTTAGCTACTAGCATGCCATCATAACCGAAACACATACAAAAGCAACAGCAACTAAATTATTAGCTATTTAAAGTGTACGTAAATCGACTAGTATTAAATAAAACCAAATTTCAGGGAACCAGAGAGCTGTGCCTCGGCAGAGATACCGACCTCTACGAGAGGGAGATGGAGCTAGAGCTTCCCACCATATGCAACAACCGGGGAAAATGAGTCAATGGGTAGAGGTAGGTCACCCTCGTGAATCTACACATAAGAATTCCTGTTCTCGATTTGGCCAGCCCCCTTGAAATCGGTCTGGAATTCTCTGTTCGCAGCAACAACGATTTCCAGATGCGACATGTTCACCTGAGTCTCCTCGTATTCCGCCAATGCTTGAGCTGTTGATACAATATTTTTGATCTGAGTCGGATTAGCTCGGCACCGCCATTATTCCTAGATGCTTACCTCTCGCCCATTAAGATCGATACCTGCCAGACGGTTAAGGTCCTTTGACCCGCAAATTGCATGTCCCTGTTTCGTCTTTGCCTTTGCTAAAAAGCTCTTCCAAATTTCCTTTCGGGCACTCTGGTCTAATGGATTGTACCGAATCGCAAGGTGTATCCTACTTACAATTGCTTCATCGAAGGTCCGCACGCGGTTGGTGGTGAGAAATAAGATCCCCTCAAAGTATTCGAGCTTGCGCAAGAACACAGTGACCAAAGCATTGCGGAGCGTATTTTCGGTCGTACGCTGTTCCACGAACACATCCGCCTCATCAAGAAGCAAAATAGCCTCCCAGTGATTTGCCAACTTGAAGGTGTTCGAAAGGATCTTCTCCACCTCCACGGCATCGATGCCCAATTGTCCAGCAGGGAGCTAGTCCATTAGAAAGTTGTAGTAATAGATGAGGTAATAGGTGACTTACTACATAGAGCGGCATCTTAAGACATTCTGATATTGCTTCTGCCGTTAAGGTTTTCCCGACTCCTGGGGGTCCACTGATTGAGCACGTAAGTAATACAATTACTAAGCGAGAGCCGATGACATACTGCAACAGGAGAACGCGTCCTCGACCTTTACCGTCCACAAAATCAAGCGCATGCTCGGACCGTCGGTGCAAGTAGGATTCACTCAAAGCCCGAACGGCACGTTTCTTGTCGTCAGGGATTCGAAGATGATCAAACGAAGAAGAGTTCCACTTGATATTGCTAATATTAGCGACTGCAAACTCCACTATAACCTGTCAACATAAGACCACTTCTGCCGAACCCAAGACAACTCACGGAACAATTTATCGTCCAGGCTGAAGCCTAGTACGGTTGGACTGCACACGAGGAACTCATGGTCTTCTATTCGATCTGGATCCATGTCCACGTACTTGACTCGGCTATCGTTTCGGTCTGGGTCTAGTGAGCCAAACGAGAAGATGTCTATCACACCTGGCTTAGACTTATGAATTCGTGGCGCGGGATAGTTGGGTTTCATTTGCTGGAAAAAGGCTGCATCCACCATGATCCGGCTCTTGACATGCTGACTAGCTATCTCCCCTTTTTCCTTTACCTGGAACGCTCTACCGGCGTATTGCACATGGTGAACTCCCCTTAAGGAACAAAAAGCGCGACCAAGCTTAATTAGCTCATTTCTGGTCTCCTCTGACTGCGGGTGGAACTGAAGGGGATATGCCTGGAGGAGGTCGATCTGTTTCGTACCCCGAAATTTCGGAATGGAACACCTAATATTAGCTTCTCCGAGCATCTTCCCATCGAAATCAATATAGCGACCGTCAATGCAAAAGAATTTAGAACCGTTGAGTTCCGTTTTCTCCTCTCCATAGTTGTATTTAAAGCATCTTGATACACTGGTGCCGCGACAGGTGGTATAGATTTCTGAGTTGGGCTTGAATAGGGCCGGAAGTAGGTCGTATGTGATCTCTCTTCTGCGAAGAAGAAAGACGAGGCGTTTGGCAGTGGATTGGTGGGAGGTCTTGATAAAGTCCACCAAGAGTCCCAGATGCTTCAAGCGCAGAGTATTCTCGGAGTTGTTGCTCGCGCTGCTTTGGTATGATTCCAGTTCCGGAAGGAAATTAAATAGGAGAATGGGTTCAACCTGCGTGTAAATGAGCTTGGCGTAACGCATTAGCTAGATCTGTGGTACCGTAGGCATATCCTCTGCAAGTGATACCCCGCGGACATCTCGAAGGATTTCCCTCAGAATATCTCGCAGAAACTCGGATTTGATGTCGATATACGAGGTGGTGTCCTTGGTTGTTTTATCTACCATTTCATTATTAGAAGTGGAGCTATTGCATAGAGCGCTATACTCACCGACTCGAACACGGACAACAAACACATACTGCTCCAGTTCATTCACCTCTCCGGTTGCCACAGGCTCGGCAATCTTGTATTTGTAGGCTTTTTCATCCCAACTATAATCCAAGAGCGTTAGTCGAATCCACCCTATGTCTCCCCATCCACTTACACTTCATCCACTTCCTTGTATGCTAAGTTCGATGCTCGGGCTTTGGCTTCCTCAGGTTTGAGGTCATCCTTGGCCGGATCCTCAGGAACCTCGGGCGCAGAGACAGGTTCAGGCAGCGCCTTCGCGGCGACGATCATCCCAACAGCGTCAACAACTTGCTGGGCAATACGCAACACGGCCGCATCCTGGCTTAACGGCAGATTAGGACTGCTTGGAGGAGTGTCTGTGGGAGGAGTAGTCGAGCCATTCGGCTTTATGACTTTGAGTGTAGTGGACATTTGCAAAGCTTCGGCAAGGTGCAGGTTTTATGGGAAAGAAGGGCACAACAGGTCGATGAGCTGTCTCTCGAGGAGGGTCTGTCCATTCTTATACTTGTCGATGGATCCAACTGTGCCGTGGACTTTCGCTGTAAACACCTCCATCCTCATGAGCTTTCCCTTATTGATCCAGGAAGACGCCGAGTTATGCATGTTGATATCGTTCTGATGCGCTTGAAAGCTCGATTGAGTTAAGACGTGGGGTATATGCCAGCCTCCGTCGTGAAGACGTGTCCATGATTTGCATCCAGATCGCCGGTTAAAGACTACTTGTGGCATCGTGAGTGTGTGCTGGCCTTCGTTGCAGAGACGTGCCCATGACTTGCATCTTGGTCGCCGGTTCCGACCAATTGCGAAAACCATAAGAGATGAGGGTCCCGTAAGCAATGTGCATAGCAGTCCAAAGGGGGATATCATCGTCTATGTGGTGTGGCTCTATATCCTTGACATGGCTGCGGAACGATGCGCATGTTGCGGGTTCATTCGTGCCGTAGGTGAGAATAGAACCTGGACTCTGCATGACGGGATTTCATTTCCGGTCTTACAGTGACGAGAAAAAAGATGGCACCTGCTGTGATGGGATGTGCACCAGCTATGTGGACGTCTTTGGAATAGAATGAAGCGATTAGGATACGAAGGTGTCTATGGCGTTCGGAGCGTAGATTTTCCGATGGATATTATTGGCTCGCTTCGTGGAGAGATGGGGAGAGGTGCGTACTCTTTCTCTACACATGATTCGTTCGTAGCTTAATTTCTGCACACCCAATCGGATCGAGATGGTAGGTACCCGCGCCAGCACTTTTTCCCGCACCTGCACTTTTTCCCGCTCTTTTCCCCGCGCCTGCTCTTTTCCCCACGCCTGCTCTTATTTCCCCATCTGCACTTTTCTCAACACCTGCCCTCTTTCCAAATATTTCACCTTATCCAGAGCATTCAACTTTTGCAAGTTTCGGTATGGAAGGCGATTCAACTAAAGATCACCCCAAGGATTCGTCCACGCTTCCAAATAACACCGCTAGCAACCTATCTCGAGACGTCCTGCTCAGGCGAAAACATTACGAGAAAACCCCTAGTTATATTGCTGCGCGCCGAGATAGCCTCTATGGAAAGATCCCGATCAATCACCTCGTTCCTCTTGCGTTTCACACAACACCCACTCTACTCGAGAACGTCCAAGATGTTAATACTGTTGTTCAAGATGTCTCCGAACAGTACAAGGAGAACAAGTCTGACCTCTTCGGTGATTGGCAAAAATACTGCAAAGTCCTCGATTCCCACCAACGTGTAGTAGCTACATTTGGTATGCTGGTTCTTCTTCAGCCGATTTAATACTAATCCCTCGCAGAGGGTGCAATATTTTTTGCGGCAGAGAGCATTCCAGGGACAGAGGAACGGGAGGCTTGGATCTCCTCATGTCTCGATCATCTGCGTTCGCTAAAGCGGCTCAGCTGCATCAATGAGGGCGATGGAAGGCGCTCAAAACGCAAACGCGGTTTGACCCTCTCCCAACCGTCAACTGGACCCACGTACCAAGGAGGAGCAGCAGAGGACGCCAGCCAGGTTGAAGCAAGTGACATGAATATGGCCTTGATGGCTGAGGTGGCCAAGCTGGAGGATATTCTTGGAGGCTACCTTTTCAAAGGTATGAAGGAGAGTCGCATAAGACATCGGGAAGAGGAGAGGAGGTCAACGACATTTACTGATGCTGTGCGCTTGCATCTCGCTGATGAATCAGGCGAGGATTTCAAGTTGGAGGTCTGGCTATATTCATCGATCGGGAAAGCCATTTCTCAAGCAAAGGCAAACATGAGATCGGTCGAAGACTTGAGGGACATGTTGGGTGATTACCTTTTCGAGGCTATGAAAGCCAGCAATCGGAGAAAGGAAGAGGAGAGGACGGGGATGTTAGCATGTACTAGCGCCGTAGATGTGTCTTTTCCCAGCGGCAAGGAGAGCAGCGACGATAGCAAGTTGGAAGTGATGTTGAATTTCGAGACGGGCGATTATGTATTGGGAAAAGCATACCCTAGCTAAGTTTTTGGAACTAATTTGAACTTCGTGTCCTTCACAACCACACTCCGCCCCCCGGGAAGAAGCACTCCCTCTGTGTTGTCCACATCTGTCTTCTGAAAGGTGATTTCTCTTACACCCACACCTATGCGGCCAGATCCAGCCGTCCACGACATGAGTCTATCGTAATCGACCGCTCTAAAAGTATGATAGCTGATAGATTCATAGTCCCCGTTGTTGGTTTGTTCGGCCTGGGTTTCTTCGCATTAGAATTGGTAAGCATTTGAAGATGTGCCGAAATCGATCCTACCTCGGGCATTAGAGCGATGAGCTAGATTCCTAGCCGGGTAGAATTCTGGCGCGGTTTTTGGAGGTTAGATGTGGGGACGTTCGATTCGAGGGGCGTTCGATGTAGGATGCTCGATCTCGACTTTGACCGCGGAGGGGATACGATGCCTGCGAAATGCATCAATGTGGGTGCTTGTCACCAGGTCGGGAAGAATGCCAGAATTAAGGAAGACTATCGTCATACAATCTCAGCTGCTGTAGTATGGTGGATGAAGCAGCTTGTTCTGTATTCACCTTGATGTGAATGGCGGTTACACTGGTTCGGAGACGTAGAGAGTTGCCTAGTTTGCGCAACTTGAGGGACACAAGTGCAGATTTTAGCCGTGTATAATAGTGGATCAACATACGGCGAAAGGCGCGGTGGGTCAAGGGACGACTGAACCAGGCGTAAGGGAGACTCGAGAGGTTGGCAGGCCAAGTCGGTCAGGAAAGGAAAGCTATAATTCGCGCAATGACATGTCAGCATACTCGTAGCCATGGATGGGGGATACTCGGCTGATATTCACCTTGGATGACTGTAACAATACCAACTTGCGAATGGACCAGACAAGAAGCGCGAAAAGAGGTGGATCGTAGGCTTAAAACGTAGAGCGACTTTGCTGAACTGCAGTGCAAGCAATTAGCGTAGTAGAGCCGAAGGAATGGTGTGAGGGAGCGTATATGTGTTAATAAGTCGATAAAGCGCATGACTGCTCTCAGGCGTTGGTGCCCGACGGGAAGTTCATATGAAAGAATCAACAAGCGGCTAACTTCTCTCGGGGCTGCGGCTGTGCCCCACCATCGAACTTTTCCAGCGTCACGTGCATAACAATGGCCACCTTATCGAGCACTTAAGCGGGTAAGGCGTCCGCTATGACGCGCATCTCAATTGTGCATTGGCCCCAAGCCCATGAAATTGGAGTCGCTGCATACATGTGGCCCTTTTTCACCGCCTGCATATAGCGTCTTAGGTCTTTGGAGCGATGCTTGAAGGGATTTCATAAGTCGTAGCATGTCTTTATTTGTAGGGCAAATTGGTAGGTAACAGCGAGCGATTTTATAAGGGATTAAATCAAATTTGCTCTCTTGCGCCGTATGCGCGAATTAATTCATATCATCAATGCCCGACTCATATGGCCAATTACACACAAGGTAAATTCCGCATAAGGTCTACTAATGTTGTAAATCAATTCTAACATGCAATTATTACAATCCGCCCCTAACAATGCGCCGTCTCAACAGCCCAACGTATGTATATATGTATATTCTATTATGGCCATGCACTAACTAAATACTTCCAGCTACTACAATGCTAGCTCCAGTTCAGAAGCCAACTATGAGAACTGCGTATCCAATGCTCAACGCGATGCTCAATCAACAGCCCAACCACAAGGCCGCTCCCTCTAGTGTGAATACTCCTTAGTAGAATCTACGAAAACGATCCAGTGCGTTCGCCAAACTCACTTCCCCTTCCACGGACGCGATAACCCATAAGCGACCTCGTCGCACAAAGGAGACATAGAAGGTGAGGGAGGTAAGGGAGGCAAAGGAGTATGGGCATCGCCAGAGTGTCGCCGAGAAAATCAAGCGGTCCACGCGCCTCGGCCTCGTCGCAGCGGCGAGGATACAAGAGTGCTAGACATCTAGGATGTTTACATGGGGGAGGATGGAACCATTCAATGCGTGATGAGATGGAAGTCGTTGGCGACGAAGAATAACCTTAGGCAAAATTTCATTTATTGGAGTATGTCGTAGCTGAGAGCCTGCAGGCATCATTCGCTCGCTACATATATGTGGAAGACATTGAGACGCGTTGATGACTTATCCGTAGCGTTCATGGTAGGTTAAGAATGAGTTGCTGCCCGACGCAAGGCGATGAGCGGTCGACAAAGACCAAGTCGGACTGGAAGCGAAAGCTATAATTCGCGACTTTACTGGACTGCGGTGCAAGCGATTAGCGAAGTTAGAGTCGAAGGAATGGTGTGAGGGAGTTAATCTCCCACCATCGAACATTCTGGTGCCACGTGCACGACAATGACCACCTTGCCAAGCAATCAAACGGGTAACACGTAAGGCGTCCGCTATGACGCGCATCTCAACCGTGCATTGGACCCATGCCCATGAAATTCCAGTTGCTACACACGTAACGTATGGCCTTCTTTCGCCGCCTGCATACAGTCTCAGGTCTTAGCGCGAGGAGCCGGGGTCAAGTCACGCAACACACAGCAAAACAACGCAAACATTTCAAACATTTCAAACATTTGGCCAAACATTCGTCGGCTTTGTCTAGGCTCCACTTAGGAACTTCTAACATCTTCTTCCCACCCCACTCCGTCGATCAGTTTTACGCTTAACAATACTTGGCCGTTCGTGCGAAGCAAAGCTATTACCCCGCGGAGTAAGTACGCTTCACTCCTTTCTACTCACTTTCCTTCTATGCCTGTTCGGCTTCTCTCAATGCACAGCAACGATGTCTGGCCTCCTCACTAACAGCGATGAAGTCCATGCCTTGGAAAGACCGAACCAGGTACCCCCATGATCGCCTCCGACCTACAGTAGCAACACGATTCTAGCTTTACTCCTCAACGCTCTCAATCTCATCCAACCCCTCACGTCTACCGTTGCAACTTTATCAAGTCCGTTGGATACTGAGGGAACACCGTAAACACCACCATGACCGACAGCGGCGGCTTCGTGAAAGTCCCCACCGACGAGGAGGCAAAGCGTATGGAAGAGGCAGCACGAAAGTCCCAGGAGAAGCGTGAACAAGCTAGGAAAGAGCGCGAGGCGCGCGAGGCGGCTGAGGCGGCTGGGAAGAAATCTCAGGAGCGCCGTGGCGCCGGAGACGGCTCGGGAGGTACTACCGCTTAAGACGCCCAGTTCTGACCTAGGTGTGCTTCTTTTCTTGTGGAACTCTATCCATCTACATAAGTTAAACTCTTTGACATGGCTACAGGGAACTCGTGCGGAAAGAGACAACATTTGTCCGTTACGAGCATGGGCACTGGGAGACCTTGCATAGTGGGACATCCTGTTTCTTGAGGATATCTCATTGCAGGTAGTCTGGAGGAAGTTGGGGTTTTGGGTCAACTCGTGTTACCTAGCACTCGTTAGTCTTCATGCCCGACCATCCACCAAAGCACAAGTAGAGCGGTCGACTCGTATCATATCTTGGACGGTTCATGTGGTGTGGCGGCGGCTCGTTTCGATGTTAAGCGGTTGGAAGGGGGGGGGAATTAAACTAAGATGACGAACGATACAACACTGATAAACTCCCTAAAGAAACTTCTTGCAATCGTTATCATATGCTCTCAGCTGCTTCATCTTCATCTGGACGAATGGCTCCAACCCTGCACGTGCCTCCTCGTCCAACGACTCAGCACCAGCACCGCCCTCATTCAGGCAGTTGTGAAAGAGTACTTCAACATCGAAAGGCTTCCGTGCCGCGTAGTTGAACCAGAAACGCTTCGTGAGCCACGACTCACGCATGAGACTAGAAAGAGGCTTATCAACGTGCAGCGTCCCCCTTGCTCTTTCGGCTCGTTGCATCGCTTGCAGGAACTGCTCCAAGCAGGGCTCGTAAGCCGCCACGAATTCCTCTATGGTGCGACCCCGGAAAAGATACGAGTCCGGCCCCGCCAGCAGCAACCACCACGGCGGTTCCGATGAGTACTGGCCCGGCATGGCATTCGTAAACTCGAGATCGAGCACGGCCGTGATGCGGAGAGTCTTCGGGTCCACGAGCATGTTCTGAGGTCGAAAGTCGTCGCAGAAGAGTTTAAAAGGACCGCAGTCATCGATGCAGTACTTGTCGACTAGCTGCGCAAACAGATGACGGGCAACATACCGCTCCTGAGCATCTTCTAGGTTGGTGGAGAGGTTGCGCTGGGTCCAAAGATGGGTCTTGTGTTCGTATATGAGAGACCTAAAGTACTCGCTTGCAGATTCAAACGGAGCCGTAGGGAATTTATCGACAGGGTAGAATGCGGTAGTTGCCAACTCGTTCATGTTGTAGGTCAGGGGTCTTCCAGTAACAGACCATATGTTCAAAGTAGGGTCCTTTGAGATCGCTCCGATGCGGTCGAAATTGAATTGGAAAAGTTGAAGCAAAATATCGGCGATTTGATCGAAGATAATGTCCAGTGTTCGTCCATCGATCTTCGGGTTTAAGTAGAGCCTCTTTCGATCAGTGGGGTCCCTTAAGATATCAGACAAGTGAACTCCCTCGACGAAATCTGAGATGATGAACGGTCCAAAGTGCTGTGGGCTGTCCTCAGTTAAGCCCCAGCTTATCAAGCGTGGAACGGGAATCGTGGTCTGTTCACGGAGAAATTTGATGATCTGGACCTCGTTCGCGATCTTTTCCTCCCGGAAAGTTGTGTGTCCCAGTCCTGGGAACCGAATAATGGCGTCCGGCCCTCCATCGTTAAACGTGACCTGGAGGCAGAAGTTGAAGGAGCCCTCAAACCAGTCAATAACCTCTTTAGCTTTACCTCCTAGCCGGCGATGGGCGACAAATGCTGCAATTTCATCCCTTGCACCCAGAACCTCCTTTTTCCACTCCTCCCACTGATCATCACCAGTTTTCTCGGCTATCTCGTCGAAGACAGTCATTTCCACAGTGGCGTTGAGTTAACTGGTGGGATGTTTGGATGGCGATATCTTCAAAAGGGTGTTGAATGAGAAAGCAAATTGGACAAGGTGACTGAAAAAGTTTCCGGTCCCCCCTTGAGGTCTAAGCGATCCAATCACAGGGGATAACACAATTCATGAGACACCTGGAGAGTAATCTTGCGCCACCAATCATGCAACTGAACGATGCAGCCCAACGTACGGCTATGTCTACGTCGCAGACTCGTCTGAAAGTACCTCAGATGTCCAGATCCATGCTCACCGGTGTTGATATCTGCAAGGCTAATGTGCTAAAATCACCATGCTGCAAGCTATCACCCGAAATCACCTGAAATTGGAATAAACCCAATATTTAGGTGCACCGCCCGGAACAAATATTGCTGCATGTAGCCGTTTGCGTAAAGATTATTACTACCCCACCCCAGCAGAATGCGCCATAGAACCTTGTTTCAGCAGTCGAAGAACTATATCAGCACGGTAGACCCCTAGCTACGCTTATCACTTAGATATTAAACGGTATCGGGATTCATATATAGTAGGTACACTCTAATGGTTCTACTTTGACACAAACTCTAATTGATATAAAACTTCTAGGCATTGTTGGGGAAACGAAATACAGACTTAAAGTGGATTCTGCACCCCGCCATCACCCCATTGGTAAGTATAATACTTCTTTAGCATTTGCCAGCCACTAAAGTCGAATTTAGAAGGTGCTTGCGAGCTATGTGTGAGATAAAGACATACGCATGGAGCCAATGTGGCTGCCCCATAAATGACGTCCCCGAAAAGTGTCAGAATAACATTGATCCGTATGCGTGCCCACGACGGAAATGGACTGAAGGCACACCAAGGCCTGGACATTGTGGTTGTTTAGCCGGGACTCCGTCAAGTTCATCAGCAAGCGATGGGTAAACGTATCATACACCTGAGATGGTATATATATTGAGGAAGCAAAGGAAGATGGACCGGGTGTTGCGTCTTGTAAACACGAAATGCCATTGACTATATCCCAACTCGCGTGTCCAGGCTCATTCCTTAGATGTCTAAAGACGTTAGTTCTAAAACTGGTGACAGTAAAACACTTCTGAGTTACTTACTCGGCAACCAGCCTCTAGACCTCGTCTTCTCCTCCGAACATCTGTTCGACTCGGGAAAGTAATGTGGTTCTTGACATTTATTCCTCTCCACCAATGCACTGTATCGTTTACTTTTGACTTTATATCAGGGTGGGGAAGTTTGGTGACGGTTAGCCTGGAATTTTTTACTCCAACTTTAAACGCCAAAACCTCAGGGTCAAGCTCCTCCGCAGGTACGCCGTAATCAAAGATGATATCTACTCGTTCTGACCTCTTCTCATCCGCTATCCTTGTAATTAAATGTCGTATTTGTGATGCATCGATTTCATCGCAGGAGCTTGCACAAAGCTTTTCGATTAACGCAGTGTCAGCCTGATCAAAGGAAGGATGAATCTCCTGAAGATAGGCCGGACGAGTCCGAATAAGGACCCGTATTGGACCTCTTAAACTGTCAGTTGGAGGCGAAGTCATTCGTTTAACTGGATAATCTTGGTTGGTGACGTGTGAGGAGGTCATATAGCGGTACGAGGGAAGATACGGCGAGCGATCGGTCGTGTCGCAGAGGGACTAATCGTGAGGGTGCGTGAGCAAAGCGGAGGATGGGTAGCGTCTGAGCAAAGCGGCGATGCAAACTAACCAGAAGCGAGAGTTAGTCTCAGAGAAGTCGTAATAATCAGGTGAATGTGGTCGTCGGAGAAGCTGTTGTGTGCTTTGAAGGGCAGTGTGATGGTTTGCGCGGGATTCGTATGGAGACAGGGATTGCTGGCGTCTTTGGTGGTGAAATCCAGCGTGATCACGTAAAGGTCGGTGGTGGTCTTGGCATGATTATGTCATCTGCGTGGAAGATACAAACCGAATGGTGCACTGCAAATTTTAGCGCGGACGAAGAGACTGCTTACGTTCTCCGGAACCAGAGATCCAATCAAAGAATAGTGGAGTTGTTTCTTTTTTTTTTATAAGAATAACTGGTTGAATATGTGTGTTGGTGAAAAGGCTGCTTAGTTTGACGGGATTGCCCGCCGATTTTCGAGGCATTCTCATCAGTCGCCAGCGAAATCGGCTTCCGCCTTGCGCACTTCACCTTGACATCATCTCTAAACTAGCAGCACCACCGCTGATACACATGATTGGATTAAAATTTGTAAGAGGGACCCAATGCTAGCTATTCTACAAAAATCATAGCTTAATATTTAAACCAAATTATTTTTGAGCCAGGACGGGATTTTGGTGGGGAAGGCTCGGACTGTGACGACCGTGTGTAGGGAAGTCCCAAAATAGGCGGCTACATATTGATGCGTTGTCAAACCCCACTTCCAGGGCACAAGGCAACAGTTTCTAGCAACCTATATGAGTGGCTAGTAACCCTGCTGCAGCTTTCCCGCGCTCTTAAAGTGGGCGTCGATACGGAAACGCACTTGGCAGTCAACGTCGTCTCCTTGTTTAAAATAAAGGCCTTATCCAAGTAACTTTTGAGCTAGTCACTTAAACACCTTGGAACGGCCCTTAAGACGCAGGTTTAACTTGAGGGTCAGTTTTGTCATAACCATGGGAACCAATGTATTGACTTTTTGGTTGTGATTAGAGGAAGATTTAATTTACAACCCCATGAGGCTATTTTGAGTTGAAATTAACAATACCATATAGTTGTAAGTCTAATACACTAAGTATTTTTGAAATATAATGGTTGACTAGTTAAGGTCAAAGAGTTCGATAAACAGACACGTCATGTGCACTATAACATTTGTTGAGTGGAAGGAGTGTGGTTGTCCAATACGTGAAGATGTTGCAAAGTGCCCGCGAAATCCTAATGATCCGTATACTTGCCCAGATGTCGAGTGGTCTCGCCGGTGTTGCGCTAGCTAGAAGAAGGCAGACAGCCAAGGGTGCGATTTGATTTAAAGACTAAAAAGCTGAAGTTCCTCATTACATGGAAAGCCCTCCCTAGACCCGAACCCGTAATCAAACCCGTTATCAACCCCCGCGATCTAATCCCACGACCAGAGCTGATACTCCGAGCCCGCGACCTAGTCCCGTGACCATGCCTCTCAACGTTCTATGTACCCCCGTCCGGCCTTCAGCTTTTCCTAGTATGATAATGGGTCATAATCCCTTTCTCACGAAGGACTTGGAGCAAGCGTAATTTACACGATTTAACAAAAGAGCTTCAAATGTTATACTAAGGTTATACTTATTCGCAGGATATCTCAACTCATAGCTGTCGTATGGTGGATGCCTAGGTTGGAAGATACATTAGTCTTGCATTATGCTAGACCCGAGCACACTTACTTGAGCAATTCCTCCGCGGAGTTGTCTTTTGACGACGTTGCAGATTCCGAACGTCTGTTCGACCTGGAAAAGGCATCCCGTATTTGTTGTTCGATTCCCTCCACGCCTCCACTTCCTTGTTCACCCTTGACCTTATTTGCGAATCGTTAAGTGGGTCTAATATTAAATCCGAGCCCTTGATTGTAACGTCATATGCTATAACCTTTGGTTCAGCTTTCGCAGGGACACCATAGTCACAGATAATATCTGCTCGCTCCTTGTTCTTCTCGATCCAGACTTTTGTAATCAAACGCTGTATTCCCGATATATTGATGTTGCCACTCCGGCAGAATTTTGCGATCAATATAGTATCGGCGTGGTCAAGGATGGGATGGATCATCTGAAGTTGATCTGGGCGGGTCCTGAAAAGAATTCGTACGGGAGGTTTCAAATCCATCATTGGAGGGGTATGGCAAGAGCTTCGCAACTCGATCTTAGCTGCCATACGAAGTTTTAATCAGTATTCATTATAGTCTTGTAACAATAAGGCAGCGCCCAAACCTAGCTATGTCGCCTTGTGCACAATACTAGTGTTTGGAGGACAAAGGACCTTCCACTGCGCAAAACCTTTCTAGGCAAACGAAAGAAAAGTGTGGCAGCTCTCTGTAGATAAGGGGAAGAGATTGCGAAGAAAACCTGTCGAATGGCTGCTCCAAGCGTCGGGTTGGTAGAGTTGTGGTCACAAGGACGACACGATGAAGCGTACGGAGAAGGTGGGTATCGAAGTGAGATAGGTCCTTTGTGGTGAAGTTGTTCAGACCCCACAGTAATCTAGGAGCTAGTCAATTTTAGGAAAAGGTAGCCAAGAGCGCCTCTTCGCAGAGCTGGGAGAACAAACGACATTAAAGGAACTTCGAACGCTTAGTGTAACCTCACCCTGCATCAGATACTTTCAGCTATTTATACCTATGCTCCGGCCTTTGTTTGATCGGCCCCTGAATTCTATCCTCCACGAGTGGAATCGTAAACCAATCGCTGAACATTGCCCTTCTCTAAATCCACCTTCTCAGATATTCAGGTTAATGCTTAGTAAAGCTGAGATCAATCGTCGGCGAGCACAATCGAAAAGGGATAAGGCCAAACACCAACGCGAGGTGGATGCTGAATTGCAGCGTCGGCGAGCACAATCGAAAAGGGATAAGGCCAAACACCAACGCGAGGTGGATGCTGAATTGCAGCGTCGGCTTGTACAGTCAGTATCGGATAGGATCGCGACACGGCTATCTTGGGCTCTAAGGATATCAGACTATAAGGCTCCTATACCTCCTACAGCTGTTGTAACTCCGGATCTTCCGCAGGTATGGTTTAGATGCTGTAACCCTAGCAAAGGGAGCTTTACTAACGAGGCAGGCTACTGAAATGGAGAAAAAAGGGAATCGTTTAGACAAGTTTCTGAGCGGCGTAGCCAGGTATGTCTCTAACCACCTAAGTAACTTAAACTAACATTATATCTAGTATGTTCAACGAAGAAAAGTACTCCGACACTACCATTCTAATTCACGGCGTCACGCTTCATGCTCATCGACTTATTATATGCCTACAAAGCCCATATTTTACAAAAGATTAGCATAGACGATCTGAGAATTAGCCAGAAATATTGATTGTCATCCTCCCCTCTCTACCAGCGCTGAAGCTTGGCTCCTGTATCATTAATTTTGTGGCTCCTTAACTGGTGCTGGAACACTACTCACCATGATGAATACCTTCCATATCGTCTACGGGGAGGGCGCGCATACAAGCTGCGCCGAGATCGCCATGCGGTCAGGCACGGTATCCTTTGTTGCCAGCAGCCGCGTGGTAACCGTTCTCTTGATAGCCCCGACTTTCCGTTGCTAGGCTCGATGTGCGTTGTCCTGTGGTTTTCTTTAGCTGCGTTGCCCTTTTAAAATCAAAGGAAATCCTATCGCTGATCAGTAAATTAGCACCGCGATCCACTCGCATACTTACCTAGATTGCTTTTGTCAAGCAACCCGTTCATAGCTGGATTTGTCTTCGCGACGCTTGTAGCGTGGTCCGTTCCTTCATCGTCAAGCGATTTCCGGCCAGGCTGGTAATGCTTTGCTTTCTCTGGAAAGGGGGCGGCACCAAGTCCGCCGACGACGTCTACACCCATATATCAGCTGGGCTCTATTGGCATGTAACGATAATGGAACTCCGGCTGGGCATAGCTACCAGGACGTCCACATCGGCGGAGGTGCCAAAGCCCACCTTGGAATAATAGGTCAGCATTTGCGAACATGCCAGTTGCGACATAGCCTCTGGCGGACTTGTGAAGGACGTTCATATAACAGTCACCCACCGTCTGCCCGTACAAGCCCCGCCCCCGCGGCGCTCACCGGGGAGAGTCTTTCACTCTAGGACAGTGGAATGAAGTGAAAGTGAAAGTGAAAGCGCAGGTGATGGGCGTTTGCTGTCTTGACACAGGCTTGAGAGTCTGCAGAGCCCTCAAATTCAACCTCTCTCACTCTCTCACAACTATCAGGCCATTGTCGACTCCTGCGATTGTTACCGGCGTGCGCACGTACTTTAGCAAACCCACTATACACCAGCCTTTGCGCACACCACGCTTGCGACTGGATCTCGCCTACAATGGCTTCATCGTCTGCCGTTCTACCGCCACCCGGTTGGGCCCACAGCACTGCCCTCCATCAACTTACCTGGGTCGTGCCTATTGACAACTGGGAAGACCAGCCCGAGCTAGCCGTGCCTGATTACGTGGACCCGTGCCCGGCGAACGACGTCCTACCAATGGCCGACTGTTGGAACACGACTACTTCTGGCTTCATGGAGGACCGTACGAGCCTTCGCATCGTCGTGGGGAAAGACAACTCCAACCAAGTTAGTAACCAGCGGCCACGCAAGTGGGTCGGCATCTACACTATCACCACTAGAACCGTCGCACCCGTCTACATAGCGATGTCGCAAATTCCAAGCTTCCCAGTTCTAGCAGACCTTATGGCCGCGCTTGCTACTCAGTCGGTGACCCATGCAAAGGCGGAGTGGATGCCCTGGACCACCTTCGTGCAACAGCATTGGCCGGCGATTAGAAACTTCAGCTTCATCCGACCTTCGCGAGAGCATGCCCTCATACCCACCCAGCATCGCTGCTTTAACGGTGTCCGTACTCGTCGCAACCACCCCAACCTACAGACCGCGGTCATCAGCTACATTGCCTGGACCCCAGACGAGGATGGCACGGACGACGCGCTCGAGAACCATCTCCAAGGCCAAGGCCTCGACGACGGGAGCTATCGGACCTGGCTCCGTAACATCGTACCTACGCTCGCGCAAATTTAGCATCTTGGCGAGAGCGGTGAAGAACATATTGATGGAGGAAGCACAAATGGCTACCGGGAATTGGCGGATTACCCTACGTTTCATGCGGATGCCGGAAATACAGATTGAACTACGTAGACAGCTTGAGCGTCTACTAGGTTGGGCAAACATACCGGTGAATCGTGCGATGTTCCTGGAGGTTAAACGCGGCACTTGAGTGACACAATTTCCTTGCATGATGGAGATAGATGATAGCTCGAAATGAAGATGGCATCTAATGCCAAGATCATAGACACTATTAAATGACGCCAGCAATTTCTATGCTCTTCGACAGCTTGCTACAGGGAACGGCGAAGCTTGAAAATGTTGTTCTTACCACTACCTTCGGAACTCTTACTATCGTCCTTCTAGTCCATTTCGTCTCTGTATTTCCCTTGTAGAATTTGCCAGCGTGCCCGTACTGCGCCCGGCGTCCGATCTGGGAAGCGACAAAATATATCATTCCACTTCATATCCATCTTGCTTTTGTACGCGAATAAGCGCTGTTCGTCCGACTCCGACCACGGCTCACGCGTTCGAACGTGCACGCGCCTATGCTCTCTATGGGGCTGCCCGTCATTATTATCGTCGTCGATCCCGACATCAGAATTGCTGTTGTCTGAACGTTCACTGCCTGAATTTTCGCCACTATCCTCAAAATCGTCGTCTCCGTTGCCCTCGTGGCCTGAGTCAACGGCATTGTAGCTGGTACCCCCGTTCAGCGCATCGTGGCGGTTATACCGACAGCCCACCAATAACCACGAATCCGACGTCACCTGCGTCATGCGGAGCAGTTGCCCTGCGTCACCGATAAAGTCGCGTACAATCGTCAGCGGCTTTAGAGACAACTATAACGTTCTGTCGTTGCAATAGACAATCACCGTCACTAACGTCGCGCATTTCGGCATCTGGCAAAGGGCAATGTCAGTTACTCAATAGTCCATACGGTTGCTTTTTACATTGTCGATCCCACAGTATTAAGCTACCCTCGTTCCTGGAGAGAACCTCTGAACTGAGTTTGACCAGGCCACGGTGTCTGCTTTTGGTCCATGTTGGTGGCATGATAGTGATAACTTTAACCGTCCCAAAGTCCTAGTAGGCGTCATGCTCTCGCCCCGGGTTTTAAGACCAGTTCGTGATAAACCGCCTCGCCTTTCCCGGAACGGACGATTGCTAGATTTATGCTGCTAAAGAGATGCCGCTGAAGCTTCATATGATATGTCACTAGCCTGATTGAGTTCTTCCTCGCCGCTCTCCCCAACTTCACTATCGCTGCCGTTCCTTTTATCTTCGCCCCCCTCCGAATCCAGATGGACGTCTTAATCGCCCTCTATTTGTTCAGGCGGAGAGATTAATTATCTTAAGAAATATAGCAGCTCCTTATCTGTCGCGCGCCCGTGGTGCTCACTATCGCCGCCATTCTCTAAATCAAAGAGGTCTTTTCGGGGTATGTCTAAGGCCTCAGCACCATTACCTTTGCCATTACTGTCCGGGAACCCAGGATTAGGATCGTTGCTGGTTCTTAGAGGCGGAATCTAGCTACCGGAGGTCGGCAGTAGCGTTAACTTTAGCGTGGACACAGGATCAGATACAAGGCTCTCTGCCCGTTGCTTGGCCGGTCTCTGCCGCTTCGCCGAACGAGAGTCTTCTGGATCCAGTTCCAAGGTAAGGTCCAGCACTTCTACAGAGGAGATAATCATATCAGCGGATGAAGGGCACTTTCGCTTGCGTGTTACTGACGGTCCACTTATCATGCCGAGATCGTCATAAAGAGGTTTATCCTGCTCTAGTGGTCTCTCTTTAAAGACGTTAAACGAGCTCCTTAACTCTATAAAAACACTACTTACTATGACACACGCCTTCTGAATTCTCCAGGGAGAGAGCGCGCATGCCAGCTGCATCTAGATCGTCATGTTGTTTGGCACCATTTCCTTCGTTCTCAGCAGCCATGTCATCACCGTTATCTTAATAATCTGGCGCTCCGTTCCTAGGCTCCATGTCCATTATACTGTAGCTTTCTTCAGCTACATCGCCCTCTAGAATTAAAGGAGATTCTATCACCAATTAGAAAATTAGCACTGTAATCCCACTAGCATGCTTACCTAAGCTACTTCCGTCAAACAATCCGTTTATAGCCGAGTTGTTCTCGTCGACGCTTATAGCGTAGTCAGTCCCTTCCTAGTCAAGCGCGTTCTTACCGGGCTAGTGATGTTCTACTATCCCCAGAAGAAGAGCAGCACCAAGCCCACCATTAATGTCTACACACACATTATATTAGCCGGGTTCTATTTAGCTTGTACCGTTCCATAGGCAGGTAATACCTTCATGTAGCGAACCGGAAGGATCAGCAGCTCCTACTAGAGTAGGTACTTCCGGATCCAGAGAGCGCGATGTATTTAGAAAGGGAGAGGAGATATCTAGGTCAAAGATATCACAATAGCCTACAAATCGTTCTTGCGCAACGTGTAGAAGCGCAATTTTACGGCACCCAGCATCGCCCTTAAGAAGCGACAAAATAATTCATCCTAGTCTACACCTATCTTGTCCCTGAACGAGAGTAAGCGCTCCGCGTCCGACTCTTTCCATGATACAATCATACAAATGATGTAGGCTCACGGACACCAGTTATGCCTTAGCTAGAATTTATTGAATTTAACTGTGCTTTCTCTCGCAACTTCATGTACCAGCGAACCCGCACTGCCCCAGGAGATCTGTTCGGAAATTGATGAAATATCCAGTTCTAAGGCCTTCCTTCCTCTTTCTTCCATTTAAGCAAAAGGTCCTCGTCCTCTTGTGACCAAGGGCTATTTTTTCTAGAGCTCAAGAGTCCATCATCGTTGTCGCTCAGATGTTCGTCGTTGTCATGACCGTTACTTGAATAGCCGTTGTCGTCGTTGCTTGTATCATCGTCGCTTGACCGATCATTGGCCCGCGAAGCTACCACATCTGCCCTCGTCGCTGGCAAGCCAAGTTGAGCCGGTGCTGGCTGGTCTATCTGGCGGCCGGCCTTGTTAAGCTGCGTGCGGCTAGCTGGAAGGTCGGCCGTGTCGGCAGAATAATACAGAAAACACGTTAGGAACCATATAGCAGGTGCGAGGGGCTTGACAGTAACGTTGTCAAGCTCCGTGGGATAGCCCAGATGTTTCTCTAGAAGCGTGACCGCTTGGCTGCTAGAAAATGTTCCCGTGTCGCCACAATTACGGAAGAGAGCCGTCAAGAACGCCGTATGAGATGAGAGCGGATGGATAGCGACGTCAGGTAGCTGTCTCTGAGCCTGCCTAGGCGATGTGCCTTTTGCAGAAGGCCATGACCTTGTTTCTACGGTTGCATGTGATGGAGGGTGGGTGAAGGAAGAGAGAGTACTCTCGGTAATGTATCGTGAAGGCTGAACACTGCCGCGATCGCGCTTGCTCTCGTGCCTGTGCGAGCGACCCAGGCTTGCGGTCGACGCTTTCTTCGCTGCTTTCGTTGCTGCTTTCGTCGCTGCTATCATCGCCGCCGCCGTACTGCGCTCCTGAAGCGGGTTTTAGGGCCGAGGGACGGTTGGAGAGCGGCCTGCTGTAGAGGGGAGATGGCTTTTGTCGCCTAGTAGAGTGTGTAGCGTGTTTAGGGTTCTGCTCTGATGTTGTATTCGACGTTCGATTGCACCGCTTGTGGCTAATAGTATTGACAGGCGGAGAGCGTTTCCGTTTGCGCGTTAGTAACGTTCCGCACATTGTGCGCTTGTCATCGTCATCGTCGTCGTCGCCATCGCTACCGCCGCTGCTGCTCGCGTTTTCTAACGTAGGAGAATCGCCTTGCTAATATTAGTTACGACGGACGCACTTGCAATGGCGTATGCTTACCTTGCCTCTTCGCCTTCTTCTCTATCGGTCGCTGCGGCTGATGTGTTGTAGCTTTCGGGATGGAGCGATCGGACCGTGCATCTCTATCGATCTCTGAAATTATGTGATTAGGTTCAATGGTATCGCTGGATCTGGTATTTGTCATCGACAATGGGTCGGCGAAACGCATGGTTTTCTTCGCCTTGCCATCGCAGCTTGAGAGGAGGGGCGAGTCGTCTATAGTAAACTTGGGCGGCGTTGACGTGAGTTCGCGACGCGAGAGCCCACCAGCTTGAGTTCCCTCTCCTTCGACCATCTCTGAGTTGATAGCATCTTCCACGCTTATAGGAAGACGCTCTCTGCCGCGACGCGCCAGGGCCGAGGTGCCCCAACCCTCAAGTTGATTGTTCGTCCGCGTGCCTGTATCGTCTTCCCGCAGGCGGTGCTCGTCCTCATCGCTCGTGCAGGGTGGTAAATCATCTACAAACGGGCTTAGCCAGTGTTAGGATAGATTCACGACGCATTAGGACACTACCTTGACTCCCCGCTCCTTCGACCATTTTAGAACTGATAACATCCTCCATGCCTGTGGGAAGACTCTCCTTTTGGTGACACTCCAGGGCCGGCATTTCCGAACGTTTAAGTTGATTGCCCGTCTGCGTGCTGGTATCATCCTCCCATGGGGGGAGATCGTCGGAATCAATATCCGTATCGCGTTCAGCTTGATCGTCATTAAGGACGATTGCATTCTCTACGGGATGTCAGATACAATATGCCGAGCTACTTTGCCAATTAGAGCTGTGCACTTACCTTGACTACCCTCAACAGTCGCAGACTGATTCAAGTTCTTATTCCGTCTCTTAACATCCACTTTTCTAAGGGGCTCGCTCTGCTTGGATCCGACTTTTTCCCGCTCGTCCTGAGAGCAGAACTCGTCATCATTACCGCCACTATCGCCGATTTCATCTTTTTTCCCGCCGTCTGCGTTCATATTAGTCATCATACAAGGCCAGTTTAAACAAAATATTACTTCGTTAGCTGTAGGGAAGCCTACCTAAGCATGTCAAATCCACAACTTCGGCTCCATGAGAGGTGGGTGCAAGAACCCTTCTATCCCTCAGTTGAGTGTTCGATCCAGGCCCGACCCCCAGAACCTCGTCACCGCCTCAACCACAGAGCAAGACCTGGGCCACGAGAAGGTATGCCGCCTGACAGGCAAAGAAATAAGCTATCACTATCACCCAAAAGCGGCTACGGCTTGTCCCAAAGAGGTATGTTCTCTAGAGAAGCTTCCACGGGTAGATAACCACTTCCTGATGTCTCCATCTCCAAAACCAGCAAAAAGTTCCAGGCAATAGCTACCCACAATCTTGTTCATTCGCCGGTCCACCAATTTCCTTCCGGCCAGCGGAGGTCTCTGGAGGTGCTAGACCACTGATGAAGATACCCTAAAAGAAAGACGCGAAACGCGTGCAAAACGACGGCTTTGCTGCATGTCTATAGCCATGCCTCGAAGGACGAGCCTGGTCCTGACGCGGTGCGCTGCTAGACTCACTCTTTAGGCCGTGGTAGCCTTGACCCGTGTAGTCTTGACTGCAGTGTCCTTGGCTGAAGCGGTCACTGTTGTCACCGCGTCGTTAGATTCCGCGTCCTGTGTTTGTAATTGGAAAGGACATACCGTCTCCTGTCATGGTAAGGCGCCTTCACGCCTTCAGGAGAGTAGTATTTGACGGTGGTGGAGAACATTAAGCGTGGTGATGGTGCTTTTGGTGAAGGAGCGAAGAAGCCTCCGGCGAGCGCTGGCAATAACGAAGTTTGGCGAAGCCTTAATGTGGACGCCTACGACTTAAAGTATGTTTTTGCTTGGCAGAAAAATTCCGTACTAGATTGCATGAAATTGCTGTTGCTTGTTGAATGTTGCTCGCAGCGGTGCAGTTAATGATAGGTACTTTGAGGTCGAATTACGGCCTCGGGCGCTAACGTGTCACGTGCAAATATGCAGGTGCCTTCCGGCCAAAATCAGCCCCACCAAGAGCGTTTTTACTGTCCGTTCACCACGTATGCATGCCACACTCGCATCACCCCTCGCTATCATGCCCACACCGCAGACAGAAGTTGGTATGGACAGTAGCATTGCAGATGGTTTACGCAAGCAACTAGAGCCATGGAGCCAATACTATTCCTCGTACATAGGTAATGAACCCTTCTTCGTGGCGCCCTCAAATGATATAATTGACAAGCACATCGCTGCATACATAGAGGTAACACTGTCCCAAAGCGTGTATGATCATATTCTAACAAATATAATCCAGAAAGCCAAAGACCACGCCGCCACCATTCTAAACACTACCCCCGACAAGCTCTCGCTGGCAAAATCATATTTGGCACGATATGCCAAGCTACAAAAAGCTGGACCGTTTTCCCCCGAAGAGTATACCCAGGTGATATTGGCACTTGGAGAATTGGATAGGACCAATGGGCTGCCACTTTTACAGGTTTCAAAGGAATGGAAGCCATTTTCCCTGAAAAGCGGTAAAATGTTGTGCGTACCACATCATACACCTCAGTTCTACGAAGGCAATGGAGGCGGACTTGCTCATATATCTGTATGGGTCCGTACAGACGCCACCTCGCAATAGCCATGGGAAATTGGAGTTTGTATAGGAATAGAGGCTGGCGTTAGGTTTATTAGGTGCTGAAGCTTGTAGGCTGTATAGGCTGTCGCATTGTGCATGGAGGATCCTAGTGTAGAAATTGAGTCTGCCGTTCATCGTCATTACAAATTGACAGCCCGCCGTGCTAATCTTGAATAAGTAGTGGAGGATCCGGAGGTCTTACTAATATACTGGCTGGCCAGCCCTGCCGGAACCCTGGGAGTGGCGGGGCGTTCGGAGGGCTCACCAGCATATCGGCTGGCCAACCCTGCTGGAATTGCGGGAGTGGCGGGGCGTTCGGAGGGCTCACCAACATGTTGGCTGACCAGCCTTGATGGAATTCCGGAAGCGGCGGAGCGTTTGGAGGGCTCACCAACATACTAGCTGACCAGTCGTAATGGTGAAAAGGACTTTGGTTGTTGCTCGGGATTTGCGTGTTTGGGTCTGAATTTGACCGGGGGATGGATTGGACGCCCTCAGACTGCTCAAATACTCCTTTCTCTACATTAGCGCCTCTTTTCAAGAGCGACATCATCAATAATGCTCACCACGTGGCATGTTTCCTATTCGGCGATCCAACGAGTTCGAAGAGCCATATGATTGGGTGGCAAGATGTACATTTCCGCAATCAGCAGATTGAACGGCTTGCCCGCCTCCGCGATCTCCATCGGAATACTCCCCGTGCACTGCCAAGGAACCACTAAAATCATTGGTGCCGTTATCTAATAAGGGTTAGCCCTTTTAATGTTATACTGGATCCCTCCATAATTACACGTACTGGCTGAACTAGAGAGTCCGTATCCCTCCTGGGTGTGCGGTACTTGGTTCATCTGTTGAGGCATGCAAATTTGGTTCTCCCCGAAGTCCGACCCGTTTTGTGCTGTTGTGGTGGAACAAAGTAAGTGTTGATCATGCTCGAAGTGGTTATCGAGCCCCAAGTGCATAGTGCTGGCCTGTACGCTGTTTGTTTGAGGTGGTATCTGGTCTGCTGAAGGTCTCAGCGTACTGTCCGAATGTCCTTTCCTGCCACATTTCTCTCCTTGTACTAAGGTCTGTTCCGCCGGAGCTCTCGGCACAGTCTCGTTTCCTTACACGGGTAAGCAGTAGTCTTGTATTTTAACCCAATGGAAGAATGTACCTTCTTGGTTTAATAGAGGTTCAGCGCAATCTCCCTCAATACGTCCATGTAGATCTTCCTAGGTGTTATCACTGTGTTCTCACAGTCCATGGCCAATAACGCTCACCGTGTTGGGCGTCTTCCCTTCCATGGTCCACTGGAATTTCTCCCTGAATTCGCCGAACTGTTGGTTCATTTCCGCAATCTTCTGTACCTGATATTGAGCACAGCTGTAGAGCGGCAGATCTGGGGCGCTTGGTGTTGGGCCGATTGACAGGTCCCGGTCTTTTTGTTCCTCGCTTTTCTGGAAACAGTGAGCAATATGCACCTATTGTCGGGCACTAGGAGCTACCTAAAGCCTCAAGACTCTGGGAAGTATTCCTGATCTCTAATTGAGCCGCGGGGCTGGCACGAACTGCTTGTCCATTCCTGCCATCTTCTCCTGTTTGTTTTAAGCTCGAGTGGACAGATGCAGTGGCATTCTCACGTCTGGGATGCCCATTTCCAGCCTCTGTGCTATCGGAACTGCGTTCTACCACACGGACAGCATGTCTCTGTAACATAATATCGGCGGAAATTGCTAAAAGGAGTCAGTGGCGAAAGTAGCTTATAAATGCTATTAAAGCATACCACCAATTCCCATTGCAAGTAAGTCTTCTGCAAGGTCATGATAAGGCTCCGATATATCTGAAATTCCATCTTCTTTGAGTTTCTCAACCACTCGATCGAAGTCTTCACCACTCTTGCTTATATTGTGCTCCCAACTAAGAATATTAGTAAATGATACTCACTTAACCTTAATAAACTTACAAGCTAGGGCCTCCAGCCTGGGGAAGGAAGGCCAGGGCACCCAACCCCCCAAGTCGCCCCGCAACGAGCCGGTATTTGCTCCCCGCAGAGACCTGACGGTCTATATCTTGAGCGAGTTCCTCAAGTGGACGGTCAAGATGCAATCCAACCTGGTGGAAGCCTTGAGCGATTACCGAAGAGGTTTGGCCTTCCTTAACGAGATCATGACTAACCACACGAGTGAACCTGCGAAGGATGGGGTGATGGACCTCAGCTTTTTCGAGTTCCAACGATGTGTTGATGGCAGAAAATAATGGCTGAGTGAGAAGACACCTCTGTTGTTCAGTGTGTCCGCTCGGAGCTGACAGAGTCGGGTCCCAGAAATCGATCTTGCCGGCACCGACACTCTGGAGGAACACCTCAATAGATTTGGTATCCTCATCGCTAGAGTGGTGAGAAAGTATTGGTGATTTGCGGTCTCGTTTTTTAGTTACACTAAATGTCAATTTCTTCGAAAGGGCTCTCCAACCGCGAACTTTAAGGAGAAGCCCCTCTACTTCGTTCGCAAACTACCAAAGGACTTTAGTAAAATGGTAGAATTGGTAGAGCTGGTACTTACTTGTTCGTCGATATCACCCTTCTGGTCGCTTCTGAGCCTTGAACAGGTGCACATTCTTGGGCTCATGAATGAGAATTTCAAGTTTTGAAGAGGGGGGGCGGACGTGGATGAAAAACACGCTAAATTTCACCTGGTGAAATTTAGCCTGCTTGTTATCCATGTCGGAGACGCCACTTTCGCTTCGCCGTCACGCTGCAGTTATCTCCAACCAATCCAATCCGGTTCCATTTCCCCGCAAACACGGCGCACAGCCTTCTGCCTCATACTGCCAGCGCTTGCTGAAATCATTCCCGGACGGCAAAGTATGTCCTAAAATGTCTCCGCCTGGGAGATACCTTCACCGCAACGAAATTCCCAACATTAAATGGGATTTAGGGTATTGGCTTTTTTAAAATATGTCATGCAGAGACCAACGCCTCGATTACGAGAACACCTTTAATTCTAAGATCCACTGTCGAATATATCTGTGTCATGAACAATCTAGGATGGTGGAGCCATGGCGTGGAGACGGCTTGATCACTGGTTTATATCCTTCAACGCCCGACTGTGGTGAACATGCAAGTTCGCCTTCTTTCATCCTGCATT
The DNA here is from genome assembly GCA_010093925.1 of Zopfia rhizophila CBS 207.26. Lineage (NCBI taxonomy): Eukaryota > Fungi > Ascomycota > Dothideomycetes > Zopfiaceae > Zopfia > Zopfia rhizophila. The sequence continues at coordinate 179,962 of ML994740.1, read as the reverse complement.
CGTTCCCTTCACCGCTCTCTCTTCTCTCAGTCCTCAGCCCTCAGTCTTTCCTTGACTCTTCTTTGCCGCTTTCATTCATCCGCCTTGCGTCTAAAACCAAGCGCCAATACAATCTGCGGTTTCCATCCAATCACTTGCACCGTCCTTCGCACACCACTCGCCGATATCTTTTCAAACCCGTACCGTTGCCTTAGTCAAATTCGACCAACCGTTTGTCAAGCGTGCGCGACAGCACCTGCTCCCGTCATCTTAATTGTTGCTGTGCTGTAGTAACTATAGGTTTAGCAATATGTAGGTGAATATCGGTCTAAAGGACGCAGTAGCATCTAATTCGTTAGCAGGGCTGAGGACAGTCCATTTTGGCATCAATACAAGGCTGGCCAGTTGACTTCCCGGCACGAGAGCCCTCCAACCCCCGCCACGCCCTGTCCGGTACCAGCAGGCAATCTCGTCACCACCAGGATAAATGCAATTTCTGAGGTCAGTGAAGTTGGGAAGGAAGTTTGGGTGGAGGCAAAAGTCTCCCAAACTTTCTTTGGAAATGCACCATCCCATAAAGTGCAAACGAACGCAATTGCAACGTATACCTGGACGGAATTCAAGACAAAAGCTAGTGTTCCTCAGGATATATTAGATATGTGTGAGAGAAGATCCAAGGAGCTGAAATGTCAGCCTAAAGGATGGTATGATCTGTTGTTGGAGTGCCTGCCATTTCTCCAATCACAGCCTGAGAAAAAGTTAATCCGTCGATGGGATAATCCGCGGCGGGTGGAGCATTTGCTGTGGTGATAGTGGTCGTTATGGACATTGTGTTTGAGTATGAGCTTGTTGCTGTATTTATGGTTTATTTATTCATTCCTTTTTCCTGAGTATCGATCGCCGTGGGGCAAACAAATTGGGAATAGCCTGTGCTTGTAATCAGCTTACTAAGCCAGCACGTTTGAGGATACGATTTAGCGCTCATCACCATCCGTAATAGACAATATCCCTTTTCTTTTCTTTTAGGACGCACAATATCTATGGCTAGCAACTTTCCCGAAAATGTCTAAAAGAGGTAAATCGATTGCATGGCTGTTAGAAAGGTACGCCTCGATCAGGATTAGGATATGCTTCAAGCCATGAGCTGTCAACCGTCATTCTGGAATTGATGAGTCTCTGCACTAATAAATGGTGGAGATGATGTATAAATACGTCCTCCATTTACAAGCTTGAGATTCAAGTGCGCAGCATTCGCTTCCCAGTTGCCTTTCTTCACCATATTTCATCCTAAATATGAATGGAACACGTGGAAATCAAAAAGTTTCTCCACCTCCTACAGTTCTTTCAACGGGTCCGGATGATAGGTGCCGCATCGAGCCCATCCTGTATGCAGGCTCAGCGGATTGGCCTGTAACCGGCAGCAGCAGGGTCTATGGCCCTCCCGGAGGTCCTTCTTTCCTTGGCGCTCCTGCCTACACAGCGATTCCCAGGAAGTCAAATGCTCCACCAGCCCTTCCGCCAGTTAGTCACCTTCTTAATATAGCCCCAATCCTTCCAGGGGCTGATCCATTCCATACCAGGGAAAAGAGGGTAATGGTACCATCCTTGCAATCATCAAGTGACAGATCCGAAACGGAATACTCAAACCCAAGTCAAATCGGTCGGACATTCCAGGCTACATCCTCGGCTTCACGACGAACGCGTGGACGAAACCTACCCGGTCCGCGGATCATGAAGTCTCCGGCCGTATCTTCAGGCGAGAGCCGTTGCAAGTTCGTAACCGTAAATAGTCGACATGGTCCCGTTAACGTCGCGGCGGATGTAGTGATAGCATCCGGAGAGGCTGAAAGGAAACGGTCGCTCAACCGCAAAGCATCAAAAAGATTCCGCGATCGTCGGAAAGAGAGGGAATCCGAGTTAGCAAGTAAAATTGCAAGGCTAGAGCGGGAATTGCGTGAAGCGAAGGAGCAACGGGATTATTGGGCTTGTAGAGCTCTTCATCAAACTCCTGACGGGCGCCATCATTTTCCTGGGCCGGAATCGCTTTGTGCATCGGGCGCAGTTTACGGAGGCAGTGAATGAGATAGACGGGGGATGAGATGGTAATTGGGAGGCCAGATTAGCATTAGACTAGCAAAAAATGCTCTACGATGTGTATGTATCAGGAAGCAGGGCCACATCAAGCGCCTTATGTAGGTTGTCAAACCGGCCATTAAGTTGAAACCCTACCCATTCCCAAGGCAGACTGAATAAAATCAACGGGGCGCATCAGTTGACCCCCAATAAGCATTTGTGGGACACGCAGGACTGAAAGCGGGCGTCGCTGCCGAATGGCCGCTCTTGACCTTTTTTCACGCTATCCCCAAAAGAAAATTGTCGATGCATGTTAGCCCTATTAACCTATCAGTTCCAGAAACAGGAGAGTAGGCTCATGCGTCGTATGCACTTCAACTGCTTGCATGGGGCAACAGAAGTGGCTTAGGGACAGAGTATAAAATAAGAGAAAGTCGCAGAGAAGCCTCAACCTCGTCGGATGTAGCCAGCTCTATACACTGTTAAGCAACAGTCCGAGTCCATCTGCTCTCAGAGCTTCAAGAACCTCGTATTGTCAAAAGCAAGTCGTAAAATTGCGAGTTCTCTCGTCGGGGAAGGAGCCAATATTTAGTCTACCTAGTAAGCTCGATTTACTCATTCAAGAAAGTAGCTAACGCATTTTAAAAAAGCACATCATGTGTGACTGGGAAACAGTCTCGTACGAATGCGGTCACCATCACTCCACCACTTGCATAAAGTGGTGCGACAAGGCTGTACAAGACAACATACAATGCGATCAAGAGCACCCAGAAAACGTCTGGTATGCGCACAGGCTGAGCGGAGAAACCTGTGGTTGTGATCTCGACTACGATACTCCAGAATCGATGGAATGACATGAAGCCGAATATTCCTGGGCTGCTTGGTCAACATTCATGCAAAGTTATAAAGCTTGCCTGAGGACGACTTAGGTACTGAAATGGTTTGAATACAATAAAGTGCTCTCGGTGCTATCAAGCATGCCTGCCAGCGGCGGTTGGTGATATGAGCTACCGTGACCTCATCGATTTGCTCTTCATTCTTGGATGAAGTACCCCCCAAAATAATCTGAGAGTATTGCTTCTCAACTTTGCTTCCAATCATTATGGCCCAGTCCCCATTTGCGCTTCGTTGCATAGTCTCTATCAATGTTGCCGAATTCTGATGGCTGCTTCCGTCGTTGAGGTTTAGAACAATTATCTCTTAACTTGGGACCGTCAGCAAATACACCCACTGCAGGATAGTTGCATGCTAAGGACATACGCTAGCCTTAAATTCTCGCCAGACGTCCTTGGATGTACTGGCCTCTACCATTCTGTTATAAATAGGATGGTCTCTAGGCCCGAGCCCACGCCAGTCTTCAACGCACCTGAAAGGAATGCCGAGCGTTGGCTGCAGTTTTTGGATGGTTCGAAGTTGATCGGTGATCCGTTGCGAGAGTAGCGCGTTTTCAAATGGATATGGTGTGAGTTCGACAGTTTCCAAGTATGGTCGCGGTCGCGGTCGCAGTCGAAGAAGCTGCAGACATATCTCCTCTCCAGGTTCAAAGCAATCCATGACTATCGCAACATTTGCAAGACTATAAGTTGTAGCGAAATGGCGGATATTGTTTCGTTTGGAGCTGAGTGCAGAGGTCAGACTAGAAATAAGGTCGTTGAGAGCTGCGTCGAGGTTAGGGCCGATGCGCACAAGGGTAAATGGAGCAAGTGTGAAGACAAGACGAGAAGGCTGAGTGGGAATACCACGCTCATCTATCTGAATCTGTGATGCCATAGCAAGGCAGTGAGCGGAGTGAGTTTCTCACCGCGCCCTTGAGAAGTTGAAGTGAGATGACTCATCATAGTTATGTAATCAGGATGGGTTTGGCATCGGCTTATCGTGGCTAAAGTGGAATTAGCGTGGCGCAGTTGCTGACTCAACTGAAGCTTCGGGGACTCGAAACTCCGACCAGTTTTCGCGACAACCACCGTTCAACTTCGCGATACTTACCAACTCATGGCATGAAATTTGGTACAAGTCAGCCGTCCTCCCTGATAACGCCCACGAGCGGTGAGAACCCCAGGCTACTGAGTTGCTTTACAGTAACGTCATCAAATAGTTTAATCCGAGTTGACTGTGGTAAAGGATTTCGGAGACTAAGCATACGGCACCGCAGTATCAGAGCTTCTAGATGATGATCACTCCATGAATACCTCACAGAAACTGCCGAAGATCCGCATCTCCTACAAGTCTAACAAGCCGCCGTCAGCGAAGGAGAAGAAATTCTGAGGGATATAGCGGAGTTCGCCGCCGAAACAGAGCGGGGTTCGCGGATGACGCCCGAAGGAGGGGTTGCAGAGAATGGATTACGCTTGCGACGTCGACCCGGGAGTATTAACTGTTCTGTTACAGCTAACTCCACCTGGATACATAGCACGAGCACTCGACCTGCCTTCGCTTGCCTCCACGCGCTTCAGACTTGACACAGACTGTTACTGACGGAAATCAACACTGACCTTGGACATGGGGCTTGATATTGCGAAAATGGTTCGAACATGGTGGTTGTATCAATCTGGGCAGATTGCGGGGTATATCAAGGCCCATAAAAGGTACGAAAAGGAAGGTGGTGATTACGGTATAGCTTGGATTGAATGGCAACTAGCGCACCAGCGCAAATGTAATGGCGATGGGGAAGTTTGCAAATGCCCTCCGCCGCCAAAAGCACCAGTAGAGCCATTTCGAAAGGATTACCAAGCGGAGAAAAGCGACGCGTGAAATAGAACCTAAAGCCAGAAAATAGTCCTTTAAGCTGAAGAAGAGCCACCGCCTTCTAAAACAAGAATATACTCAAGACCCCACCCTCACTGGCGTCTCTTCCGCACCGCAGTTCTGTCCTTCAATTTTGTAGAATAGTGCACCTGAAGTGATCCAACAGTTCTTCCTGGAAAGCGCTTACTGATCCGTTCCCATGGTAGACCCTGTCCCTCCTTCAACTCGATAAGCAGCGCGTCTTCCTCTGCCGTGAACCTGGGCCTCAGCCTTTGTGCTTGCTTGACAGAGTCAACCGGCGAAGGGAGTTGATGATGACGATGGTTCAGACTGAATTTATAGCGTACTGCCCGCTTTTCTTGCGTCGGAGGAAGCCCTGGATTGGCCATTCTCCCTTGTTAGCATATGATGCCACTTTTGAGGCCGCTTTATCAGACTTGGGAAGACAGTCCGTCAAGGACGGTCTTCGGGTACGACGGAGCTTATGTTTGGGGAGTGCGCTTGCGGGGGAGTACATAATCATCACCGCCCCGAGCGATATCCTAGACTTAGAAGTGCGCCGTGGCTGATGGCCAAGAATTAATACGTATTTCTAAGATTACATCAGTAAGCTAAAACAAACAATCCATTAACACCATTTGTGTACATTCTTATTACCCATCCAAAAGACATCGTTCCCACAATTAGCCTCCCGGTGCCCATACTCAATTCTTCCTGTGTTGAAAGGGTACTAATTCACTTCTAATGACTTCACGGTTTCTCCAGTACCTCTCACTAAGTTCCGATATCAATGCCTGGAGTCTTTCCCGATCCTGAATACTGCCTTTGCTGTCTCTTTCCTCGTAAAGCAGATCTAACTCGGAATAAAATCTTTTTCTTTCCTGGGGAAAAACAATCCGCATAAAGGATTGAGCAAGAGACAAGTCATCAAATGGGAAATAATCATCCGGCGAAATTCGTTCTTTGGTTATTTCAAAGGGGCGCCTGATATGAATTGGAGAACTAATAGTTGTATTAGTTTAAGATAGGAGCTGATATAGGAAAGAACTAACGTATTTAGGGCGTCATCAGTTGGAGTATGGAGGAAGCTCCAGCGTGTCGTTAGGGCCTTCTTAGGGTCCGGACTTGAGCTTTCCATTATGGTGGGGGAGCTCCAGCGTGTTGTTGAATCCTCTTTGGGGTCCGGCCTTGAGCTTTCCGTTTTGGTGAGGGAGCTCCGGCGTGTTGTTGAATCCTCTTCGGGGTCTGGAATGGACCTTCCTTTCCAGAATTGCCAGGCCTGAAGTAAAAGTATCAAGATATTCGTGGAGCATTCTATGACACAATGCACCTAGATAGATTAGTTCACGCTCCTAAAACAATGACACGCCAACATACCCATAGAAACAAATCCGTCGTGGCAAGCACGAAAGGGATGCCAGCAAAGGCCGCAATGAAACATATAACCGCAATACACCATATTTTTATCGCCTTTCTCTTTCTAGATACTCCTGCTCGATGGACCATGCCGGCAAAACAAGCAGCTACCAATATATGTACCAGGGAGCCGCCTGATAAAGCCAACACCCGCCCGAGCTGTCCGTATTGTGCGAGCAGTGGCAGGTGTTCTGCAATAATTGCTAAGGAGAAACCCGAAATTTGGAGCAGAAAGGCAAGCATAGCGAGAGGAATCAAGTAGCGCAAGGCTCGTGTAACCGTGAGGAACCTCCCAGCCACTAGAGCCTAATCATAGTTAGTGATTTACTTTAACTGGGGTGTCTGCGCAAACCTCAAAGCCTAATCCGCTTAGCCATGACATTTCTAACAATATAAATATTGACCAAGAGAAGGTAGAGGGTAATATGCGGCCTAAAATGTAGGAAACGAGGACAGAAAGTTGGGGTACGCTGACGCATAAGGCCACTTGAACGTAGAGCGATGCTCGTGAGACTGGTGAGTAACGCCATGAAAGTATCACTTGGTAAAGAGAGAGCAGGCAAAGGATCTCTGCGCAAATCATGAATGCTGCAAGAGGCTTCTGAAATGCTCTATGACAAGGGTCGGGGGGTGGGTGAGACCAACCAAAGTTAATTTGGTGGCAAGGCTGCATGGTAACAAGGCAATAAGGAGACAGACGGGGCGTAACTAATGCACAGCTTTGTCTGCAGCCTGATGCCCTAACTTGCCTTTTATAGAACGAATCTCTTTGGTGACAATCCTGGGAAATCCTGTGGCAATCTTGAGGAAATCTTGTGGAAATTATAAGGAAATCCTGCAGCAATCATAGGAAAATCCTGCAACATTCCGCAGCAGCTGGAAAGCCTAAAGCCCTTGTAAAGACTGCTCCGACTCTTCATACTCACAGACCATCTTTGAAATGAATTGTTAGAGAGCTCCGGGATGCAAAATTATAGACATTTCCAAGACCTCTCAGAGCACCCCCAATCACTCTTCAATTTAGGGTCTCTTAACTTGGTAAGTGACGCTATTTAATAGTACTAGAAGTGTGCTTACACGCCTAAGGACGAGTTGCCTACAATACCTTCAGAAACAGATGGTCAGTCATTGATCTCGACATGCGATGCATTCATCTTTCTCACTAGATAAGCATCACGTGTGCCCAACCATACCCCGCTATGCCAGTCCAACGTCGCGCAAATTTTAGGGCACCACAGCAACTTCGAAGCAACGAGCGAACAACCAAGTGACAGACATATGGACGTCGGAGTAGTCACATACGGTGGGCAACAGCTCTCTCTGGGGGACAGTCTCGGTGACGCTTTACAAGCTCTTAATAAGGATGGCTGGATCATACTGAAGGGCGCCACGAGTGTCCCATCTCCATCGGAGACCTTGGGAATCTTAGACTTTGTCACCGAGCATACGGTCCAAAATAAAGTAAGTCTTATCTAGGGCTACCAAACTTAAACTAAATTTGGTCTAGGCCGTTCAAACGATCCTTTTCTCAGCTCGAAATGATGGCTTTCGCATTGCTGCCTGCCTTCCCTATATACCCATTCTAAGAAGTGAAGGTTTGGGGCGTGATTACGAATGGGAAAAAATGGCTAATCAGGAAGGTCTCATGGGGGCTATGTGCTATCATTTGGGCGGGGATCAAAATGTTTCATGGGTAATTCACGTCGATAAGTGCTCCCGCGGAGCAGATTCGGCAAACGTAGAGCAACTCAAGGCAAAAGGGGGTGATATGTGCGTACCCTCGAAAATTCTGAACATTCGCATTTTACTAACCAAATCCAAGCTTTATCTGCCAACATTGGTTGAGGCGGTCAAAACCTTTCCTTGAAAAGGAACCGACTTCTGCAGTGCGCGCCGTCGCGGTTTCATACATATGGACAGGGTATTCTGAGCGCGGAGTATTGGACCGCCCAACAGGTGACAAGATTTTGAAGCAATTTGGAAACAACTATTCGCGAATCGGCAATTATGTAGTCTGGGCACCCTAATAATGTAGAGTATTAACAGGTTAATTTGAGAAGGGTACAGCTCGTAGCTGGTAGTAACTACGTGGACGGAAATATCCGATTCTTTAACTCTTTTCTCCAATAGCGGTCACAAATCGAACGCGTAATTCGTAATGGAAATACCTCCGAAATGTCCCATGATCAAAACCTTATGCTGATGTGGCGTTCTGCAAAACCGATAATGAGAAGTTGATAGTCGAAACGGCTTGGGAGAGGACAAGCAATTATCTAGCTTTAGCGCCGTCTAATGCGGGGTGGGCAATGTCACTGGTATCCGTGGCGGCAATTCATCCTGCGGCATCGCCTAGTTAGTGTTAAGGATATAGAAGGAGGTTTCCAAAAGGCTTACAGGGACGGTTTTTATAAAGTTGATTACCACTTCTGATCGGCTGTAATCTAGGGGTTGAAAGGCGCTACATTAAAGGTATCCCAAATTTCCCGCGACAATGGCTGGTTTGTGAGCTCTGCTGCAAAGTCAAAAGGTGCTGCACTAAATATTTCCCAATTTTCCTGCGACATCGGCTGGCAGGTTGGTTGTATTTCGAGGTCGAAGGGGGTTACGTTAAAAGTGTTCCAAGTTCTTTGAGGAAGTAGCTGAAATGCTGGCTCTGCTTCCAGGTTAAGGGGAGCTGCATCGAACGTGTCCCAGTACGCTTGCAAAAAAGGCTGTATTTGCTCTACCGAAGGCTGCGAATGGCGGGGCATCGCTCCAGGTGAGTCTTCGGATGACTGCACGGAAAACTGCTCGGATTCCGCTTGAGAGCTAGGAGACGCAGCGCCGTAATCATGCCAGGACTGCTGTTCTGATTTACCATGGATTTTCATGTGACGGGAAAAGTCTGACCCTCTCTTGAAGCTCCTCTTGCAAATGTTGCAATACTTGTCCGGTTCGGTGCCGGATGGATGAAATGTCCTAATATGCTTGACGAGATTTTGCCGCCGCGTGAAATTGCGGCGACAGTGGTTACACCGAAGCGCAGTTGAGGTGATGCTCCTATCGGACCCTTTCCCTGCCGGTATTTGTTTCTTGAGCTCTGCTATCTCCCTTTGGAGATCTTCCACTGTCTTCTCGAGGGATGAGATACGATCCTCAAGTTCTTTGCTACTCTTCGTCTGGCGGCGGCGCTGATTCCGTTCACTTCCGCGAGCTTCAGAGACCGCCGTATGAGGGCGTTTTCGCGTTGGGTATGTACTACAATGATCGGTGGAAACGGCCATATTTAGCCCAGTACTGCTATACTCAAGGTGTCAGTTCGCGATGTGAATGGAGACTGATGGATTCTGTGCTTACATCTATTCAAATCTATCGAACTTCAAACGCCTGGTCTGCCTGATAAAGACTATATATCGGCAATTCAGTTGTGCAGAACAGGCTCTTAAATAATGGGATGTGGGATGTCAGTGACGCAGGTGTCTTCAGAGAGACGGGAATTGGGCGGGTGATACGTGCCAAGGCACTTGGCCCGCTACCAAGGGCTAACCAAACTCGGATAGTTACATCTCCTGAGTAGCAACACCACAACTTCGAGATAAAATCTAGCGGCAGGCAATCTACTGTGCCACGAATAGCCTCAACTAATTTGAGTTCAAAAAAAATGAGATTTCGTTGAGATATGGCAGAAATATCGAGTTTGTATGAGAAATTGGATGGTCACCAAGAGGCGAGAATTTGTGCGCGTTCGCAGACTTTGGCAGAAAACGTCAACAAACTTACCTACTTCAGCAGAAATTAAATCCAATAGAAGTTTGGAACTGTCTATAAACTTTTACAGAAATATCCAGAATGTACTAAAGGATAATTGCTTAAGATCTTTTTGAAGTCTGTTGTAGTTGTGGAGGAATTTAGTTTGCAATCAAAGGTATGTTTGAATATCTCTAGGGAGCGCGCACGCATCGTCGCACCACCTAGTGTGATGAGGAGGTTTCTAAGTCATCCCGGTAGCGAATTAATGCACCGGGGTGGCTCAGTAAAAGATCTAAGCCACAGAGCAGCTCCCTAAAACCAGAACTGTTTGCGTTCCAATCACGCCGCCATCCCACCCAAGTAGTATGTCCTAATTAAAATCGAGCCTTGCTCAAAAGATGTTCCGAGATTGTAAAAAGTGGGAGCAGTCTTTATAAGGCAGAATGTTACAGGATTACTACAGGATTCTCTATGATTTCCACATGATTTCCACATGATTTCCACATGATTTCCACAAGATTTCCACAAGATTGCCACAGGATTCCCTAGAGTTTGTCACCAAGGAGATTCGTTCTATAATAATATATACACCCAAACATGCCGCATCTTTGCCTTGATTCGCTTTCATGGACTTGCTGCCTTACAGCTTCTTTAGCGCATCGCCCTCTATCCATACCGTTGCCTTGTTTAAATTCGGCCAGTTGTCTGTCAAACGTGCCCGACAGCACTCTTTCCATCAGCTGTAAGCTTTCGCATTTTGACCAGGAGGTTTGTACTCACTCTAAAACTAGACTCTTTTACATGGAAAACTCCAAAGAGCTTTCCGATCTAGGTCTTGGCAACAAGAAATTGCTAGAAGCGGAAGAACGGGAGGCGTCGTTAAAAAAAATGAGTCTAGAAACGATTGCCCCAAGTTGTACTACCAAGCAAGACCGCCCGCCTACCCCCCCGCCTGTTGTGACAGCAGGCATACCAAAGCTCCCAGAGGACAGCTATTTCGAGCCGACAATCAAGAAGTCGGCCAGGGACCACAGCTCACTTGCTACTCGATCCGCAACTTGTGGAAATTGCGGCCTCGTCTTAAATGGGATTCACAGTGTTGGTAACCTCGCCCGACATCAAAAATCTCAGAAATGTGCTTCCTCCCAAAGGGGAAAGATACACACGTGTCGCCAGTGCCTAGAGAAATTCCAGAGATCTGACGGATTGCTGGCTCATAAGCGCAGGAAGCATGGTGAACCACAGGCTAAACCAAAGAAGAGAGATATGGCAGGCCTCCCCCCTAGGTTTGAGTCGACAGTCAATACTAAGCAAGGCCGCTCACTTGCTACTCGATATCGTCCACTTGCACCAAAGACAGATATGAAAGACTCCCCTGGGTTCAAGTCGAAGGTCAATACCGAGCAAGACCGCTCACTTGCTACTCGATCCCGTCTACCTGCATCGGAGAGAACTAGCATCGTTGAAGGAGGTTAGAGCAAGGTAAGTTTGACCTAGTAGTCAGATTGATTTAAGGCGTACGTAAGTGAAAAGAATATGGCAGAAGGAATGGGCGGATGGGAGAAGTTAGAGGACTTGTGCGCTTTGATAAAGTCGCGATACGCTTCGAGAAGTTCCTGGATGGAGATGAACTGCGGAGAAGTCGCCCTGGAGTGGGGATAACCAAAAAAGAAAATATCCGATTCTTGAACGATTCGTCGTCCCAACGTTCCGGACCCGTATTACTTCCAGCCACTGCGGAATGTTCCGGGATTTCCCTATGATTTCCACATGATCCCCCATGATTACTACAGGATTACCCAGGATTACCACAGGATTCCCCAGAATTATCACAAGGAAATTCTTTCTATAAATAATATACAAGCCCAAACAGGCCATATGTTTGCCTTAATTCACTTTCATGAACTTGTTGCCTTACAGCTTCTTTCTTCAGCATATTCCATCCGAACATGAATGCAACACATGGAAATCAAAGAGTTTCTCTACCTCCTACAGTACTTCCAAAACACTCAATCAACATGCGCCCCATCCAGCCCTTCCTGAATGTAAATTCAGCGAACCAGCCTGAAACTAGCAGCAGCAGGGGCTACGGCCCTCCCCAAGGTCCTTCTTTCCTTAGCACTCCTGCATACGAAGCGAGTCCCAGGAAGTTAAATGCTCCATCAGCTCTTCCGCCAATTCACTCCTTTCTCGATATAGCTCCAATACTTCCAGAAGCTAATCTATCCTTGCAATCATCAAGTGACGCGCCTGGGAGCTGCTACAAGCTCATGACCTTTAAAACTCAACATGGTCCTATTGACATCCCCGTGGATGTAGGGGCAGGGTCTATAGAGGCTAAAACGAAAAGGACGTGCACCGCCAAAAATTCGCAAAGATATCGCCAACGTCAGAACAAGGCAGCAAGGACTATTGCACTGCTAGAGCAGAAATTGCGTAAAATGGAGGAGCTTCTTAGTGAGCGGGGGCCGGGACAGTAGGTACTATTACACTGCTGGAGCAGAAATTGCGTAAAGCGGAGGAGCTTGTTAAAGATAAGGAATGTGAGACAGTAAGTGCCATTATAAGGCTAGAGCAGGAATTGCGTGGAGTGAAGGAGCTTGTGCGTGAAACGGAAGAGTCTGTTAAGCGGTATAAAGATGAACGGGATTATTGGGCTGATATAGCTATTCGCTAAACGAGCGCCATCATCTCCCAGGGCCAGAATTACTTCATGCATGGGGCGCAGCTTACGGGGGCAGGGAATGGGACGAATGGAGGATGACATGATAATTAATTGTAAGCAGAAAAAAGTGATTAAATGAATGTATGCTCCATCGCTTAAATGTCCATTCCAGCAATCATGAGCAAATCTACAACGAAACTCTATACGTTAAAGTGCTGCAAACAATTTCACCAATTTAAACACCCCCATACATGGTGACAGTTAGTAGGGGTGACGCTTTTAACTATAAACTTTTATATTTTCCAAATCTTTAGCCAGGGATCATGGAACGAAATTGCAAAGGGTTGCCAAATGCCACGCGAATTTAAATCTACATGCAATCAATCGCCTAACACCAGCCTTCCTTGCATAGCGGAAAAGATGTTCTGGGAGTGCAAAAAGTGGGGGCAGCCTATAGAAGCCAGAATGTTACAGGATTTCCCAATAATTACCACAGGATTCCGTATGATTTCCACGAGATTTCCTCAAGATTGCCTCAGGATTCCCCAGAATTGTCACCAAGGAGATTCGTTCTATAATGCCGGTAGTCTACGTATGATTATCTTCTTTTCATTCCACATCCGTTCGCCGCTCACTCTTCTTCATTTGCTTAGTGCTTGTGCTCAGTATATGCGCTCGTCTCCTTTCAATCACACTTAAGAGGTAAGGAACTAATCTCTCCTGTAACAATACGCTGCTAACCTTCTATTTTTTAAAGCCTCCTAACTAAAACTCTTCCAACCTTTACAGTAAACATGCCTTCAACCACTCTTTCTGGCTGGCGTCAGACACTACGCGGCAGTGGTGTTGAAGTAGTTAGTGAAGTCTACTATGAATGGGACCCGACTTTTCTAGATTGGGCTGAGAAAAGTGGTTGGGAGATGGAAGATTTTGTGGTTTTAAAATTTCCACCCGAGAAGGCCTATATTTCAACTAGAGGAGGAGATTTATTTGCGGACTTTGGCAGAAAGGTGCGTAATGCGATCGATTTACTTCCTTAAAATGACATACCAGTAGGATAAAATATTCGTTGTCGGGGAGAGCAAGACGACGTATCTATATGCGGTCAAAACCGAGAAGAAATCCTGCGAGCTTCATTGGGGTGTACTTAACAAAGCGAAAAGGCCATCTGATGACTGGAATCCCGTGCAATTTTATACCAATTGGGGAGAACTGAGTGACTTGGAATTGAGGGACTCGTTCGAGAACTCTGCTGCTCTCGCACTTGGAGGGCTCACAACGGAGAGAGATGGGGAGGCATGTGATGGACAGCGTAGTCGTCTGAGCTAAGGAAAGTAGTCTGTTCTAGGATGCTTAAGAACTGGTCTGGAGATGGCAGATCACCTCATTAATAGAGACGCTCTTTCTGATCATTTCGTTCAATCTCGACGTATTAACTGCCGTCAGTTGTAGTTGTAGTAGGGTCGAATCTAAGCTGCTCCTTATTCCTCATCTTAAGCAACCGCATCATCGGGGCGTATGGACCTTGAGAACCTCAGTCTGCTACGCTGTAAATAGCCAAAGAGCGACGCGGCTTTTCCCAAGTCCTGTGAGTCCCGTGACACTTGATATGCATTTTTAATCAGTTAAGAACCCCCCCGCAGCCGGAAGCACTAGTGGAACCATTTCTAAAGGGTTATCAAACGTACAAAAGCGACGCGTGAAATGGAACCTAACGCCAGAGAATAGACCCTTAAGCTAAAGAAGAGCCATCGCTCTGAAAACAAGATATCCTCAAGCCCCCACTCTCACCGACGTCTCCTCCGCACCGCAGTTCTGTCCTTCAATTTGGTAGAATAGTGCACCTGAAGTGATCCGACGGTTCTTCCTGGAAAGCGCTTCCTGATCCGTTTCCATGGTAGACCCTGTTCCTCCTTCAACTCGATAAGCAGCGCGTCTTCCTCTGCAGTGAACCTGGGCCTTGGCCTTTGTGCCTGCTTGACAGAGTCAACCGGCGGAGGAAGTTGATGATGACAATGGTTCAGGCTGAATTCTATAGCGTAGTGCCCGTTTTTCTTGCGTCGGAGGAAGCCCTGGATTGGCCATTCTCCCTTGTTAGCATATGATGCCACTTTCGAGGCCGCTTTATTAGACTCGGGAAGACAGTCCGTCAAGGACGGTCTTCGGGCACGACGGGGCTTATGTTTGGGGTGTGCGAGAGGCTTATGGAGACTGCTGGTATGTGCAGCGCTCTGGTCAGACTCGTGAACAGGGGAGGTTGAAGTGGAACGACGATGTTGATGGGCATGACTTTGTACAGCACGCTTCGAGGCTGTATTACCGCGGATGGATGATTTGAAAAGCCTCTGTCGCTCCGTATACCCGTCGGCCTTGTGGCCCTCGTCGTCACTATCGTCTTTGTCGTCCTCGCTGGAGCTGGAGCTGGCCTTTTCGTCCTCGTCCTCATTACCGTCTCCATTGTTGCTTTCATCATCATCGTCGTCGTTGTCGTCGTCGTCGTCGCCACCGTCCTCTTCCTCCTCTTCGGTCGAGTCATCGATGAGATCGTTGAGGCTGCGATTATGACCACCGTCGCCAACCTCGTCGTGCGATGGTCCCATGTCGCTGAAAGAAGTAGGCTCCTGATGGGAAGGGCTAGCGCGCGGCGTAGTGGACACCGTTCGCCCGTCTTCGATGCGATTATCGTCAATGTCATGATTATCGTCGCCGGAATTACGATTCGTCCCTTCTTGCAGCAATTGAGAGTCGAGGAACGAGCTTTTGAAGGGAGCAAGTGGCTTTCGTTGCTTCTGGGGCCGTAGATTCTGACTGTCCTCGCTGCCGTCTCTGGCAGAAGTATCGGAATTATAATCGACGTCTTCAAGTTGATTGAGCTGATCGAGCTTTCGCTTGTTTGGGGTCGATAACAGTTTGTCTCCTGTGTTCGCCCTCTCGCGATCGCTCTCTCCATCGACCGGCGGAACATCTATATGCATGAATGTCAGTTCAGGATCGCGATAATGCGCACTCTCTGTAACTCACCGAAGCTCTCTGCCTTCTCAGTTCCCGAAAGCTCTTGATCGGCGGGCATGTATGTCCCAAGCTCCTGCCCAGACTGTGACGCGATTGCAGCATTAATGCTCCTAGGTGGATTATCGGTATGATTACTGTCCGACGCCGCAAGTTTGGTGTGTGCCTGGAGCGGAGGCTCGCCTTGGATTTCCCCTGGTGAAGGAAGCCTCCCATCGCTACCGTCATTTCTGTCTCCTGCTAGTTGTCAAACAAGACTATCGCAACAGGGGCGAAAGCGCGTACCTAAATTGAGAGGTTTGGTACAAGCACCAGCTTCCTCCCCTTCTGTTTCCAAATCCGAATCAGCTTCATCATCCTCGATAATGATTGGATTTCCTGCTAGCCGTTAGATATGCTTATTCACCACTATTGGGAGGAGAGAGAGGAGCGCTTTGCGTGGAATGACTACCTTTACTATTCCCTTCCTTAACTTGATGGTGATTATGAAGCTTATCAACGTGCTCATCCTCGTCATCTGTGGACAGTAAGTTAGGTCCAAAATCTTTCAAATTAAGACATGTGGTATAACGTGCCTGAAAACAGAGACTCAAACAACTCCTCCGTACTTATCGTCAGCTTCAGAGGCCTCTTCTGTGGCGCCGTCTTCTTCTCAGAGTTACTGATTAGCCTTTTCTCGGGTGCCGCGAGCGTACGATCTGGGCGAGAGGCCGTTGGGTTTTTGGAAGGGCCCGTGTAGAAATTAATATCGTCAAGCGAAATCTCTAGAGGCTTACGGAAAGAATATTGAGAAATTGCAACCGTTGCTGCTGCCATTTCGCCGTTAGTGTGCTGTAGTGCCAGTCAGAGTTGTTTCGTGTTTTTCTGGACGGAGAGAGGGGCGTACAAGAGTTTAAGTATGCATCAATCCCCTGTTCGCCGTCAATCTTCAAACGCCGAGATAATACCTATTTGGGTATCTCTGGTTTCTCAACGAATCAAAGCGTGATGTGCACACATTTAACATGGCGTAGTTCGGGCTCGATTGCCCCTTACGGCACATGAATATTGCCGTGGCTCAAACCTGCCGCCTAACCAACCCTCCAGGAAGATGCAATTGAGCCGTCTCCATCCATCCGACCTCGTGCATTCAGCTCTGACGCTGCTGCTATGCCGAGACCCCTTATTAGGGTGTTGGTGGCGAAGCAAATTTCTGCCCTCATTCGTTAGGTAGGGGTGCACGCCAACGTGATTATTCCCAACCTGATCAGGGAAATTAATAGGCCCTTCTATACCGCTGCATTAGTGGAATATAGAGTGTGCTTGGTATGCCTCACGTTTGAGTCTGATCCATGTAACACCACCCATGACAGTGTTGGCATGTGAAGGCTGTATCGTGAATCGTGGCTGTGAGAATCATGCAACCCAAGCAACGCCAGCATTCTGTCTGTCTTCTGCTCTTGGCCTGTTGCAGTCTCTATTCCGTGATCCTGTAGCCACTCAATTCCTGGAATGCTCGTGAAGTTCCTGCTGATTGCACTGCAACGTTACAACCACGCCATACATGGTATGCGAGGCGGAGCACCCTAAGGTCATGAGAACGAAATTAATGCCTCACGCGAGTGGCCGGCTGCGTCATTACCGAGATCCAGATTCAGTCCGAGCGTGATACAGGTAACAGCGCGGATTGGCAGGCGTATTCAACCAAAGGAGCAGGGTACGATGCAGATAATCAGAGTTAGGACAATGGCATAGGCGCCATGCATTCTTCAACCAAGACGTGCATGAAGCAGTGCGTAACAGATGCCTCGGCAGCTCGGAGGAAAGGGGGAGAACACTCTGCTCCATGCCATCCTTCCACGAGGCTGCATTTCCAGATGATTGGGCCCATCGGGACGCAGTGTGCTGGTCTTCGGTGACACCGAGCCCGGGGCTGATTGGAATGAAACGGGAGAGGACTGGACGGAGTGAGGCAAGGGGGCGGCGACGCGCGTTGCGAAATGGCATGACTCTGTTCTGGCTAGGGCATCACGCCCAGCACTGCATGGTGATCATTCAACGCCCACTTTGGCATCAGCTGCGCCGCTGTGGTCAGAGGTCCTTCACAGCCATGCCGCTGATCCGTTACGCTTCCGAAGCTGCAGGTCTCTGCAGTCCATGCACATCGCTAAGGTGTGCTCAGGAGTGACATCCATCCATCAATCCAGTGGTGCCTAGCATAGCCCCATACAGCAGGTCGATCAGCGGGTAAATTGTAATCCGTGAAGCGGTAGGAGTCGATCCATCGAGACTCAGGGGCTGGTAGCACGCAGACCATTCAGGGCGAGGGCGTCCGCATAATGAAGCACGGCCGTCGGCTGAAACGCAATGGAATGCAGTGTAATCGAAGGCCCATCTGGAGATACGGAGGAGCTTGCAACGCTAAGGAGTAGGCTATTGCTAAGAAAATGAAGCGCAGTACTGCTGACCTGGTTATTCCTACGGATCCCGTAGATCGGTAGCTGTGGGTGGTAGTTCGCTGGAGGCGAAGGTGAGACCTGAAGAGAGCGGCTTCGAATGTCCTGGATGTCCGCACTCCCACATGAGAGGAGATTCTCGAGATCAGGCTGCAGAAGAGACCAGTAACTACTCTAGCAGTGAATAGAAAAAGGGCGGCTTCATCTGTTACACCGAAGAGAGCGTGGAAGAGCGATTCGCTACCGGAAAGCCCGAGAGGCGCTGCAGTACCATCAGTCTGAGACATAGAAAGTTGAAGGAAGCGGGCTGAGCTTGCATGTGCGCGGACGTTAGTGAATCTATTTCCAAGGCCTAGCATAGCCCCGTGGCCCTTCGTCGCTGTGCCGCCAGGGATTGAGTTGCAGGTTGCAGTCACGTTCTACTCTGTTGAAACCGGCTCGCATATTGCAAGGCGGCTAGCAGTGGCACTTGGAAGGCCAGGACCAATCGTATCCCTTGGACAATGTGACTGCGCAATCCTGCGAGGCGTTCAGCTGAAATTGCATGATAGCCAGCTGAACTCAGCCCGTGCAAAGCGATAGCGAGGAGCCAGGGAGTCCGTGAGCGCCTCCGCTGCCGTTTCGTGCAATTGCTGACGTAGCAGAGACTGCAGATCCCATGGATGGGCTGCTGCAAGGACGTCGGCCACAGGAGAATTGAAGGATGGAATGACACTAGAGAGAAACCGTACTGGAAGCCCATTTACCAGTCCTGTTGCAAAGGGCTATAGAATCTCGGCAAACTACTTAGAGCCGGAGGAAAAGAGAAGGACGAGCAGGAATGCTACCCTAAAGGCGCGATTGGAACAAGCAGGACCGAAATAGTTGTTCAGAAGGGAAGAGCACGAACACAACCATCGGTGACGCCGAGGATGCTGCGGTACTGCACTATCGTCAGTCTAAGACATCGGAAACGGGAAATGGCGGGCAGTGCGGCACTTGCATGAATGCCAAGGGGAGGGGAAATGCCTCATGAATGGGATCGAGTGTCCAATAAGGAGGAAGCGCGGTGTTGGGGGAAAAGAGAGGATGGAGGAGGGAGAGTAAACCAGCGAGGGAGGACCGCTTTTAAGTGATGAGGTCGGAGCACGGGCCAGATAAAAGCGGCGAGCCAGCAAGCGAGGCTCCATTTCCTGTTGTGGAAGCCTCCATTTCCTGATGCAGCGACACCGTCACGCATTTTACTTAAAAAATAATTTTTAATTTTAAAGAAATTATAAAAAATTAAAAGTAACTATAAACTTTTTAATATTTTACATTTATAATAAATTGTTTATATATATAATTTATACTTAAATATAGTATATTAAATACTATTAAAAAAAGGTAAAGTTATTAAACTTTTAATTTTTTTAAACTTTTAATTTTTATTATACTTTTTAAATAATTATGTATTTTTATACTTTCTTATATATTTTAGTATATTACTAGTTAATTTTAGTTTTTAGTACTTTTTATATATATTTATATATATTTTTTTATAGTAATACTTTTTCTTTAAATTTAGTTTAAAATACTTTTATTTATAACTTAATATATTATTAATTAGTTTTAGTTTTTAGCACTTTTTATATGTAGTTTTATAGTAATACTTTTTTACTACTAGTTACTAGTTTATTATTATTTATAACAAATATTTATACTTTTAAAGTACTTTTTTTTAATAAAATTATTATTTATAATTTAAAGTATAAACTTATTAACAATAATAGTTAAATTAATATTAGTAAAATATTAAATTAAAAAAATAAAGTTATTAAAAAAGCTTTAAATTTTTTTAGTAAAAAGCTAATTACTTTTTTTTAATTAATTTTAATTTGCTAAAATATTAATACGTATTTTAAGTTTATTAGTAAAGTTAATAAACAAAAGTGTAATTAGTTTAAATTATTAAAGAATAAATGAAAAGTTAAATAAAAAGAGGCCTTTTTTTATATTTTAGTAATATTATGTTTTATAATTACTATTTATCTTATTTATTAAAAGAAGAAAAGAAACTTTTTATTTGTAATTTATTTAGCTCTAAAGAAACTATTTTAGCGAAACTATTTTTTTATATGCCTTTAAAAGAGGTAAAATAATGCTAACATTAAGAAATTAAAGAACATACATTAAATAAAAAGAACGTAAATAAAAACTATTTTTATATTTATATAAAACTAAATAAATTTAAGAGAAACATGAGAGTTATGGCCATTTAAGATTAGAAGATAATAGATTCTAATTATGCAAAGCCTTATATAGTTATTAAAGTATTAAAGCTAGTAAAAAGTAATTAATTAATTCATTTAGCTAATAGGGCTAACTTAAATAACCATATAAGAGTTAATAAATAAGCTAATTTATAAGTACTAAATCTGCTTCCTTTAAAGATAATAAAGAGAAATAATAAAAATCTACTTATTTTAATAGCTTTTATAACAGAAACTAAAGCCTTTTTTCTTAAATAGGTAGAAGAACTTTAACGTCTTTACTAACTTTTTTATAAAGACTTTCTTATCTATATTATATTAATTCTTTACTAGTATTTTATATTCTATATAAGTTTCTTAATATAAATTAAACTACTACTCTAGTGTTTTAGAGTTGGTAGTGTTTTTTACATAACTAATTAAGACAACAAGCAAGCTTTAACTTAATTTCTAGATATCTTATAAGAAAATTCTTATACTAGTTATGGCCTAAAGGCCTAGTATCTTCTTACTTTTAAAAAAGATTATTAACTAAGCCTTTTAAGTACTAAATTATAATTAGCTATTTTTAAGCTAATATCTAATATATATATCGCTTCACTAAATCTTCCTTTTATATAGATAGATATTACTAAGATTATTTAGACTTTTTAGTAAAGCATCTACCGCCATATTATGCTTAAAAAGTTATTTAAGGGACTTTAAAGACTTTAGTAGCTTAATAGAGAAAAA
>ML994740.1:0-158923 GCA_010093925.1 Zopfia rhizophila CBS 207.26 | reverse complement strand
TAAATAATTAACTATTATAGGTTTAAATCTATAATAAAGAAAATAAGGGTAGCTAAGATTTTAAAGCTTTCTCTAGCCATAACTACAGGCATAGTAAAGATAGAGAAAGGGTATTAAAGATAGTATAGTTTATAATATCTTTTTAAAGCTATAAGTATATAGTTTTTATAATAATTAGGCTAGCTTAAGTATTTTATTCTAACTTACTTATATAACGCATTTTTCTTACTTTATTTAAGAGTACTTTCTAAGCTTAATATCTACCCTAAACTTAATACCTAAAATATTAAGGCTTATATTAAATAGATATAGGTAGTACTTATAATATATAGAATTAATCTATCTAGTCATCAAAAAAGGTTCTCTAGAGTTAAAATTATTATTGAATATATAAATTTAATACAGTTTATAATTAATTATTTTAATAATCTAGTTTTTAGGTAGTTAACTTGCTTTTGGTAATAACTCTACTCTTTTTTCTTATATTTTTCTTTTTCTAATTAGCTATTTAAAGCCTTGTATTATATATATATAAATAGTATTACTTTTTTATATATATTATTAATCACCTTTTTAACGCTTCTTACGGGTGTTGGTAGTGATATTAATTTATATAAACTTTTTACTAGCTTTTTTTTATTAAGTGCTGTAGTAATAGTACCCTTTTAAAATTTAAAAAAGTAGCTAAATAGAATTCCCTATTATTCTATCTTAAGATTAATACTGTATATATGTTTTCTTATGAATTTATCTAATTACTATACTTTATAGGGCATTAGTGGCGAGATAACTACCTTTAGAGATAATTAAAATAAAAGTATTTAAAGCCTATTAATAGTCTTTAATTTTAATAGAATAGTATTAGGATTATAGGGCTAGAGGCCTGCTTATTTAAAGGCTAATTAAATAATATCTAGCTTATAAACTTACTTACACACCTCTTAAATTATATATAGAAATTTAATTTTATTAAAATAATTATTGCTAAGTTGAGTCTTTATTTTAATATATTTTTTATAATATTATTTAAAAGACTTAAAAACTGCAACGTCAAGCAGCTATAGTATATATATTATATAAAATAATAAAAGAAAAAGCTATATTCTTCTATTCTAGTAGAACTATATAAAGTTATAAGTGAATTTTAAGGAGTAGCTATTAAAAATTAGTATTCTCTACCTATTACACTTTCTACTAAGCTTTATATACTTATTAAAGTAATAGATATAGTCTATACTAAGTTAATTATTAATATAACTAGAGCTTAAGACTTTAAGTAGTAGGTTAAAATTAAGATTAAGCTTTTTAGAAATATACTAATTATTATAAGTTACTAACTTACTAATGTAAATTATACTAGTAATAAGCTGTCTAACTAATTATTATAATAATTAATTAGTTCCCTTACTTCTGGATTGGATAGCTTATTAGACTTAGTAGAAGTTAGTTAACCTAGTAGAGATAAGAAAAAGTAATATAGTAAGTTAAGATTTAACAGGATAGTATTAAACTATTTTACTTAAGGTATAAATCTTAATTTTAGAGTAACTATAAAGAATTAAAAGTAATCATGAACTATCTGATGCCTTATACTTATAGTAGATCCTCCGTACGTATATTGTATACTGTCTGGCTGTATGTTGAATACTGCTAGAGGCTGCCAGAGGCTGCTAGAGGCTGCCAGAGGTGTCCGAGGCTCTGTCACCTCGCTCCCCCTCTGTCTGCCAAGCCCTGTCCTGTCACGTGGGTGGATGCTCCGTATCTGCCCACATCGTTCCGTATCTTTATCCTCACTTCTTGGCTCGTGCCTTAGCCTGTGCCAGTGCGTCCCGTGCCCGTTTACAGTTCTTCCTTTCAAGCTCAAACATACGTTTCCATTCTAGAGCTTCATTGGCCATTGTTGCCAGTTCCTTCAGCTCCTCAGGTGCAGTTGCCTTCTTGTTACCGTCTGTAACACTATCCCCTCCTTCCAAGTCTTCATCTCGGAAGATAGTTTCTCTCTTCTATAAGCAGTATAAAGGCAGCAGGTCTTCCGCTCTGTGTTCCAGACTGTAAGACCCTTGACTTCCTTTCTTTCCTGCCCAGCTCCCTAACGATGACACGTCCTGAGTCGTCTCTAATACGTGCTCGCCGCCTAGCTTCTCAGATCCATAACGAACCCTATCACATGCCGACACCTTGCTTGAATTGTTCCCGCTAAGGCGATAATTGCCTTGTGAATCTGAGTTCCGGCCGTTGCTCCGCCTGCGCTGACCGCAACGTAAAGTGTGATCTAATTATATCGCAATTAGAATAGAATCGTCTTGACCGTGACAAAGCAAAACTTTGTTATTAACTTAACTCTATTAAGGACCAGCGTTCTGAGCTCTGTGCTTATGAGCTACAGCTTTAGCATAAACTTACGCAAGTAGATTCAAAAGAGAAGGAAATATTTAATCAAGAGATAGCCTTAATTCGTGAGATCCAAGCTCTTGAAGAGGAAGAGGCTTATTCTTAGGGTCAAGAAACTTACATACTATAACCTACAGTTTAAGCTTTCTTCTAGCCTGTCGCTTTGCCTTTCTTATTCTTCAGTTTTAATTAGAACGCGCTGTAGTTGTCTTATTCTTAGGATATGACCTTAAAGCAAGCCCCTACTGGCTTGTCTGATAATACCGGTTAATTAGCTCTGAACTATTCTTTAAATTCCTAATTAGCTCTCACGTATCGTCCTCCGGTCTGTAACCCTTTTATCTAACCAAGTATTTCCACTAATATCTAAACTACTAGTAGTCTAAAATCCTCTAGACTTTATACTCAGTAGTGTCTTCTTTAAGTTTAAGTCTTGTCTATAGTTTAGCATTTTATAGTGCTGGTTCTAGTAGTGAAACATGAAAAACTAGGTAAATTCTTATATCTTTAAGTAGTTATAGTTTGTAATTCACAGGTCCTATTTATCGTTTAATCTTAAATAGTCCCAATTTAATGTAATCCAGTTTTCTCGATGGTTGTTTTATTTTTAAATTTTTTTTTAGTAGGAAAACTCTATCCCCTTTCTTAAAGATTAGTCTCTTAACTTTAGATTTATCTTTCTGTTATTTGCTAAGGCTTCCTTTCTGAGTGATTTTTCCTGCTATTTCTTAATAAAGTTATTACAACTTCTCGACCCTTATTCTTGCTAATTCTGATATTTTGTCCAGTTTTTATGGTTCTCGATAAGCCGTAGGCTCATAACCGTAATTTATAAAGAATAGTAATTTTCTAGTAGTTAATAACTTTACAGAGTTATATATAAACTCAGCTATTAGTAATAAGTCAATCTAATTATCTTATTATTTATTAACATACATTTATAGGTATTATTCTAATGTCTGGTTTGTCCGTTCTATTTATCTATCTATTTATAAATAAAATGCTATTAAAAGGCGATATTTAGCCCCTAGCTTTTCTATAAACGTTTTCTAGAATATTAATATGAATAATTTATCCCTATCTGTGATAAATTCTTATAGTAATTTATGTTATACTATTAGTAGTTTAATTAATAATATCGCCAATTCGTCTGCTTTGATTTCTGTATGTGTTAGTTTAAAGTATATATACTTTATAAGTTAGTCTACTATAACTAGTATCATATCATACTATTAATCTTAAAAGGTAGTTATTATTAGTATTCTTATAATAAAGTCTATTATAACTAATTCCCATAATAGGTCCGGTAAAGGAATTAGTTATATAAGTTTATATTCTTTATATTTTAATGCTTTATTCTTCTTGCACTTAATATATTTTAAAAGAATAATTCTAACCTTTTTCTATATTCCAGGAATCCAAAAGTGTCTGTTAATTTGTTTTATAGTTTTTTTAATTCCTTAATATCCATGCATTTCGGCTGAGTGTTAGTTCTTAATAAGTTTAGTTTATAATACTTTTAGTACGTAGATTATTCTTTAGTCTAGATTCTATTATAGTTATCTATTATTAAAATTTCTTATTTATTTCTCCTAGGTGTTTTTGATAATGACTATTGTTTTAATATCTATTTACAAGCTTCCTAGAGATCTATCTAGTCTTTATTTAAATATTATATTATAAATTTCTAGTATATTCCTTATATAGTCTGCTCTTTAACTAAGTGCATTAGCCACTATATTTTCTTTTTCTAATTTATAAAGTATTTAAAAGTTAAATATAGAAACTAATTTCTACTATCTGATTTATTATTAATTTAACTTTTTATTTATTGTAAATGCCGTTAGATTCTTGTAGTCTAAATATATAATAATCTAATGCTTAGTTTCTTTTAAGTAATATCTCTATTTCTTAAACACTTAAACTATTACTAATAGTTTCTTATTATAAATATTATAGTTTAACTTAGTAGTTATAAGTTTATAAGATAAGAAGTCTACTAAATATTTATATTTATTATTCTATACTTGTAGTAGAATGGCTTTAGTAGTTTTATTTAATATATTTATATATATTTCTATTTAAAGTCATAAGTTAAATACCTTTAATATTAGTGGTTATTAGAATATTTTTTTTAGCATTTTAAAAGCACTTTTCTTGTGTTATTTCTACTTAAATTATTAATCCTTCTTAAGCAATTCTATTAAGGGTAATGTAATTTTTAAGTAGTTCTTAATAAATTATCAGCAGAATCTCATGAATCTGAGAAAAGAATAAACTTCTTTTATATTTATTAGTGTTAGCTATAATAGAATATCTTTAGCCTTATTAGAATTAACTACTATTCTATTTTAAGATATTAAGTATTCTAAGAACTTAACTTCTGTCCTATAGAATATATATTTTTCTATTTAAATATATAGCTTATGTTCCTTAAGCTTTCGTAATACTCTTTTAGTATACTTAATATATTCTTTTAGCATTCCGTTTATGTATACGAGCATATTATTAAAATATACTATTATAAATATATCTAGATATTTTCTTAGTATATAGTTAATAATTGTCTGGAATATTACTGGTGCGTTTATAAGTCCTATTAGTATAACTAGATATTTAAATAATTTATATTTTATTTTAAATACCGTTATCTACTTATGTCCCTTAGCTATTTATATCTGATAATATCTATTTTTAATATTAAAGAGACTAAACTATTTTACTTCTCTAAGTTTATCTATAAGTTCTGATATTAGTGGTATAGGGTAATAATTCTTAACTATAGCTTTATTAAAATATCTATAGTTAATATATAACCTTAATTTTCTGTTTTTTTTTTAGTATAAAAAGTATTAGTGATGCTATCTTACTTTAGCTTGTTTATATATATCCTTTTTATTAATTTTCCTACAGAAATCTCTGTAATTTCTTTTATTAGTATATGGGTACTTAATATAATAGTCCTAGTTTTAAATTTATTTCTTCCTTAAGCGTGATTTTATGGTCTTAGTTCTAATATTCTAGTAACTAGTCTTTAGCTTTCTTAAAGAACTATTCTTTAAATTCCTCTTAGTATTTATTTAGTATAATAAACGTGGTGTCATAAAGTATTGCTTTTTTTATTTATATTATAATTTTTATTTATCTATAATAGTCTTTCCTTATTCCTATAGACTTTATTCTCTAGTTAATTATTAAATTCTATTATACTAGCTAATTCTATCCTAAGATAAAATTCTTATTATTTAAATCTATAATTTTAATATAGGAGTTATCTATGTAACCTGCTGCTCTAATAGTTATATTCTTTATTTTAAAATTAATTAGATTTTTTTTAAATACTGCTAGACTATCGTCTATATATCTTACTTATACAGGTTTATTTAAAACTCTAGTTAGTATTTAGTATCTTTATATTTATTTATTTAATATAAGTATTTTACTAGCCCCACTATCTATAAGCGCTAGTGTCTAGTTACTATTAATATATATATTTATATATAGCTTATTTTCATGTTTCCTCTAGTTTAGTTATGTGTATATAATTAATATATTATTTCTAATCTTTAGTTCTTAGCCCTCTAGTAGCTTAGTTATAGTTTACTAGTTTTCTAGTTTTTTATCTATAGCTAACTCCTAAATAGTAGTTATTTCTTTAGTATTTTCTTTTTAGGTCTATAGATTAGGTATTTCTAGAGTTAGTATACTTTTCTATTAAGTATCTTATATACGTTTCTAGCTTATTCTCTATAATCCTAACATTTCTATCCTAAGAAATATTCTTGATATATGAGTTTTTTATGTGAATCTGTAACTAACTATCTCTTTTAGTAGTATTTAGTCTAGTATTATTAGTATCCTATCTAGTATTTATTTTATAATAGTTATTTGTGTTCGTCTGAGTTTAGGTCCTATAATTTATTTTCTAAATCCATATAAACTAGTTCTTACTATAGATTAAATTCTTTTTTATTTACTAGTTACTATAATACTTTTCTTATCTTTAGTCTTTTAACATGTATGGTGTGTTTCTTCTATCTATAATTCTTTCCTATATAGTTAGAAGCTATATATATCTAGTATTTCTTTCTTATTATTTTATTTACAGTATTATTATTCTGTACTTATAGTATTAGTAAAGGGGTTTCTTTTTTCTTTTTCTTCTAATCCCATTCTAATTCTAGATATCTAACGGGGTGATAGTATATTATATTAATTACAACTAATATAAATATCTATTTATAGATTTTATTTATTTATATAGCTAGTTCTTGTTTATTTAGTTTTTTATGCTACTTATTTCCTGCTGACTGTAATACTTATTAGTATTTATATATTCTATCTTTTAAGATAATCTTCTAGTGTTTAATAATACAGTATTTTTTTTAATAGTATTCTAATTTATATATCTAATAGTATCTCTAGTATATATACTGTATAATTATTATAAATATTAGCTTCTTATCTTCTATTATCTCTTAATTCTTTTTTTATCTGAATTTCTGATCTTCTTTATAGAATAGTCTATTTTTTTATTTTATAATTTTATAGAACCTTTATGTCTTCTTCTTAGTTTCTATATTATATTATTAAACTACTATTTCTTATATTATAGTAATTATATTACTAGGTTGTCCTGCTAAATAATTCTTAACTTACTAATATAGAATTTTATACTTTTATTTAAGATATATATAGCTTCCACATATCTAGCATTATTTTTTCTAGATTCTTTTAGTAATTATTTTTTCTATGACTATGTCCCTTGCTTATTTTATTTAGATTATAGTAATTTTAATTTCCTTAAGTGTTTTAATCTAAATATAAGCTTTCTTAATATCTAATTATCTCTATTTATAATCTTTAATAAAGTATTTTTATTTCTTATATTCTAAACAGGCTTTGCGTGTGTAGTATTCTATTTATTTTTTAACTTACTTTTCTTATTCCTTTCTAATAAATATCTACTTAACGTTAATATTTATTTTGTTATAGGTTTAATTATTTTTTCTATTTCTCTTAAGTACATAGATTATTAATCTTCTATATACTTTTTTCTCTTACTCTTATTAGTACTAGTAATTATTAATAGTTACTATTTATTTAATAATTTCTAGTAAGATACTTAGCTGTTTTTCTCTAGAGATTTTATTCTTAATTCTATCTTTTAGTCCTTTATAGTATATCATAACTAATAGTTAGTTTATCTAATTAAGTTATAATTAAATCTGCTTGAATTTTGTAGTGTAGTTAGCTATTAATATTTATTACTTAAGCTATTAAAGCTTCTAGATTACCTCTATCTCTTTATTAATTTCTTTAAAGATAATAATTATTTCCTATTTAAAATATTTATAACTTTTAAAGGCTTGCTATATATTATTATTATAATTAGCTAACCTTACTATTCCTAAGTTAAAATCTTTATTAGCTAGGTAATTTCTTACTAGTAGTTTAAATTATTATATAGCTTTATCTATTATATTTATATTAGCTACTAAGATCCAATACTAATTAGTTAGAAATAACTTTTAATTAAAATAATAGTAGAGGTTTATAGTTATTATAAAGATCTTAAGTTTATCTCTATTATTATTAAATTTTTTAAAAAAACTGTATTTTCGCAGTCCTCTCTCTTTAATTTATTTTAACTTATTATTATAGGTTTATTAAGGCGTTATGTAACTCTATAATAGCTATTTTTTATTTTTAGATAATTTATTATATACTCTTCTATTCTCCAGATGTATTTTCTATTGTAAATAAAGATTTTACTATAATTTCTTCTTTACTATTACTTTCTTCTAACGAATAAAGTTCCTGTTTGTCTTCATAATAGGTTGTTATAAATATTTAATAATTAGTTATTAAAATCTATCTAACTATTTCTTCTATTTTCTTGAGGATGATAGTTATAATATTATAAGTTACTAACTTACTAACATAAATTATACTAGTAATAAACTATTTAACTAATTATTATAATAATTAATTAGTTCCCTTATTTCCGGATTAGATAGCTTATTAGACTTAGTAGAAGTTAGTTAACCTAGTAGAGATAAGAAAAAGCAATATAGTAAGTTAAGATTTAATAGAATAGTATTAAACTATTTCACTTAAGATATAAATCTTAATTTTAAAGTAACTATAAAGAATTAAAAGTAATCGTGAATTGTCTGATGCCTTATACTTATAGTAGATCCTCCGTGCGTATATTATATACTGTTTGGCTATATATTAGATACTACTAGAGACTACTAGAGGCTGCTAGAGGCTGTTAGAGGTGTCTAAGACTTTATTATCTTACTCTCTTTCTATCTGCCAAGCTCTATCCTATCATGTGGATAGATGCTCTGTATCTGCCTATATTATTCTGTATCTTTATTTTTGCTTCTTAGCTTGTGCCTTAGCCTGTGCTAGTATATCCCGTGCCTGTTTATAGTTCTTCCTTTTAAGCTTAAATATACGTTTCTATTCTAGAGCTTTATTGGCTATTATTACCAGTTCCTTTAGCTTCTCAGGTGTAGTTGCCTTCTTATTACTGTCTATAACACTAATATATAATAACCGCGCTTTATTATATACACAGAGGTGGAATAATCTAGCCTAAAGTATTAATAGCTTCTATAAGAGTAATAAGCTCTTACTCTATTTTAAATAGAAACTCTATAGCTTAATAGACCTCTAGAGTAATAACTTTTTAATTACTACTAATACTAATTCGCGTTCTGCACTCGTCTATATTCTATATGTCCTTAGGCTATAAGCCTAGTTTATCTACTACCTGCTTATACTCCTAGAAGTAATCCTTAATTACGTCTTGCTCTTAAGAGATAACTCTTATAAGCTCTTAAGACTTCTGTTTAATACGTTGAATGCGTGGGTTGGCTGCTTAGTAGCGTTTAAAGAAGTTACAGCTGAGAGGTTTAAGGATAGTGCCGGGTGGAGATAAGAGAGTTTAAATACGTTCTGCAGCAGCATGCCACATATCCATAAGAGGAGACTACCTGAGATCATCAAGGCGCTTAATATAGAGCTTAAGGGCCTTTAATTGAGCAGGAGTTAGCCGTTGGTTAGTCTTCTGTCGCGTTGACTTGCTGGTGGGCGATCTCCTTCGGCGCTTGAGGTGATCGTAAGGTACGCCAAACATAGCCGCTACGTCTGTTAGCTTGTAGGAAGTCTTTGTGGACATCCATTTAAGAGCTAAGGCAATTTGCGCCTCCATTTTCTGGTAATCCGACATCGTTTTGGGGTACAATTGAGATTCTCTTGGCAATTGGGGCGTTGAGCTTGGGGTGGGCGTTGAGCCCGGGAGCACCCCCGAGCGAAGCGAGGAGGGTGCGTTGCGCGAGTATCCAGGCTTCTTCCAATTCGGTGACTGATTTCATTCTTGCTATGTGTCCGGCTTTGGTGTGGAATCTTAATATGAAGAAACCAGAGAAGGTATGCTTGATGGCTCTTAATGGTCTTGGTATCTTCGCCATGGTCGCATCAATAATCAAGACGGTTCTGTTGCAGGCCGTGGGAAGGAGCCACGACTACAACTGGACTACAGCTATCGTCGTCATCTGGTATTTGATACCATACTGATGAACGTAATCTTGTGTATTTTGGTTGGTCCAAATAGCTTGCAAAAGAATAACAAATCTGTACGGCAGAAGTCCCACCCTTGCACTAATTCATTGCCGATGCCAAGATGCCTCAACACCAAAACAACAACAAAACTTCAACCCAGCATAACTCCACCAAAAAAAAGCTTCACTAGTTCCTATTTAGGCAATCAATCGATTACAAGTAATTCGACCTCAAAACAATGAGATTTTGTTGAGATATTACATCAACTCCAAAGTCTGATACAAATTTATATGGTGGTGAAGGATCCTTGGCATCGGCAATGGATTAGTGCAAGGGGTGGTTCTGGGTTCGCGACTTGACACAGCCACTTTTGGCACGGCCACACC
This sequence comes from Zopfia rhizophila CBS 207.26, assembly GCA_010093925.1. Classification (NCBI taxonomy): domain Eukaryota; kingdom Fungi; phylum Ascomycota; class Dothideomycetes; family Zopfiaceae; genus Zopfia; species Zopfia rhizophila. The sequence goes on along the minus strand of ML994740.1, from coordinate 148,571 downwards.
ACAGTCAATTGGCTGGAGGTCTTGGCCTCATCCTACATACTGGGAGACCATACCTAGGTATGGACATACTACCTCTTAAGCAATCTTATATATGCTATCGGCACAACAGCGACGCACCAACTTTCCTAACCCTAACTAGCGCTCTCTGCTCGAACAGGGTGATTCTCAAGCCTAACCCAATTGCTGGACAGCTTACGTTGAGAAAATAATGAGCGGCAGTAATAACATACTATATACGAACAGCTTGGCATGGTTAGCAGGCGATGGATGTGCTTGATCTAGACATTCCTAATACCATATACCAATAAGCTCAAGATTTGTGGAAAATTAAATGAAATGACTTACATTCTGTACATGTTGTTTGACACCAGCTTCCTCATGTCGCTGGAACGCTGTTTTCAATCAATGAATGATACTCATACAGCCCATTTACTATTCGTACAATCTCTCATTTCTCCTAGTACCTCCTCACACTACGAATCTCGAACCGAACCCGGACTCCGTCGGCACGAGACCTCAGCGCACTTGATTTTCCCGGAAACCCGTATATTTAGCCCTCTATGGCCTCCTATAGGTTGGATTAGGCTAGCATCAGCCGCATATGCGACAGTGAGAAGTTGGATATGGGGCGAGAGATTGCACTCAATTTTCAGGCAACTTTGGTCAAAGCATATGGGCTGCGTGCCTTTGGAGTTCCAACTACATCAAAGGACAGAAGAATTCCTATACCTTTTAGCTATTAACCGCTGAGGTTTGATAATATTTGGGCTTTCCACTACCTCCGGGGAGACTAAACGGAAGTAAAAAGGGTGCACGATTATCATCCCTCTTTTCGATGTCGCGTAATAATACTATACACCAGAAAGTGCTTTTCCTACCTTTTTACTATCACTGCACTTGGAGCTTAATCTATAAAGCTTAGAAGTTTCCAGGATTCCAAGGTGGAATTGATATCATGTGATCTCACAGGTACCACGCTTACCAAACAGCGAAATGTTTGCATGAGTGCATATTACCCTTGTTCAAGAACGGGCTTATTGTTCCACTTAGAGGCCAGGTATGGTGTGTCGAATTTTCAAAACGCGGTTGTTTGGGTCAGGTCAGGGACAGGAATTGCCCATCGGATGCAAAATCGTAAGAGGCCCACTATTCGAATACAGGAAGTGCACTTATGGATATAATGCTTGGACTTGGGAGGTGTGAATGAAAGATGCGTGCATATGGTCATGGAACGAAGACGGATTGACTTAGAACACTGAAAGGAAGAACGAGCTCTAGCTCCTCAGGCGAGGCAAGTGAGCAGAAAGCTAAAAGAAGAGGGGTGAGCGAGATTTCTTGGGGTGGTGACTCCAGCCGTTCGTGTACACTATTGCTGTTAACGGCATCGTGGAGCGCGTGGCGTGGACGCCCGCGGACGCCGTGTATTGAGAATGCGAAAGTGACATTTGGCGATCGCAGATGCCTTCTGCCACGGAAATTTGAATCCTCTGCGATGGAAAAGCTGTCAAGCAACAGAGAGGTTGAGAGGATATCATGGAAGTCAATGAATCCAACGGTGAGCTCAAATTAAAATTAGAGACGACCGTTGGGATCGCATACTTTTGGATTTCGAACGAGAGACAGTTGCCTTTTGGAGGATTTGCCGAGTCTCAGAAAGGCTCTTATTCGGACGGCAGCTGGTGTCAGACGTCGTGTTCGGGCTGGCATGGGCTGGTGCTGCGTGGCGGCGAGAACGGCCGAGGTGTGCCGCCTCCCTCAGTGATCAGGGGCTGCACTGGAAAGAAAAGCTGTTCGGATGGAGGGTGTTTCGAAAGCGTCCACTCCTATCGTTCTCCTTGAATATACGCCGTTGGTGTTCCTTGATTCCAGAGTTGTTGGGTGTTGCCGTCATCTGCGGGGTGCAGCAAGAATAACCCTGGATGTCTCGTTTCCTAGTGAACTTGGCCCGACTAACCGATTAGGACAAACCAAAACGCCGCTGTCAGCCTCCATCCGTCGCACCACGACCGCTCGACCAGCCTGCAGCCCTCCTGTGGCCACATACACAACTGCTACGACATTTTGCTACCCACTGCCCGTCAATCGCTTGAGAAAGGGAGGGTTACTATTGTTGGCACGATATATTTGCAATCGCTAACGTCGCTCTTCACCATCTTGCAAACACAGCCTCGAGATCGACACTGAGCGGCTCGTTGCCGCTAGCCACCTCCTCGACCCCCTCAACCCTTTCAACAACACCTCGAATACCTACTGTAACTTGTGGCCTCCATATCGACCTACGCTGCTGAGAAACCCAACAACAGCCATCGCAATGGCAGGAGCTCCAGACCGGAGCTTCTCCTTCAACCGCAACGACGAGCAAGCCCTCCAGCCCGGGTACCAGTCTTACCAGTCCTCACAGCCCTACCACTATGACCAGCGAGATGTCTCTCCCATCGAAGGTCAAAATCCACAGTTTCCATCGCCAAGCGACAGTATAAGCCCCCCGCCCCCACCCGCGCATCGAAACACGCTGGTCGGAACGCATCCAGACAGTGGATATAGCCAAATGCAAAGCCAGCGACAGTATGGCATGAACGCTGATGGCTCGACGTCGCAGAATTACTCAAATTACTCCCCACCGGGTATTACACCCGGTGCAGACAATCTTAGCGAGGGAGCAGCGGGCGGAGGCATCAATGGGATAGCACTTGGCGTTGCGAACATGAATGAACGGGAGAGCGGAGCACAGGCTTTGAGAGATATCAATAACTGGGGACGAAGTGCAGACGGAAACATTGCAGGGCCTCGGGGTACACCTCTGGAGAGGAATCAAACCGGAACACTGGACTACTATGGATATGACCAGCCGATGCCCCCACGGCCGATTCAAAGCCAGCCATCGTATGGATCTAATACCCCTCTTGCCGCAGGCGCTGTAGCACCTGCGGGAGCGATGCCAGGGAGTGCGCACAACTCCGAACGTAGTCTACCTTTAGATGGACGGCCCTCTCCACCACAAAATGCATATCCGTACCAGGACAGTCCGTATAATCGCTACTCATCCTCCAACCTGAATCTCGCGCCCCAGATGGGCGATATCAATCCCAATGATGTTGCCGATGACGATGACTGGGGTATGACTCCTCAACATCAGAAACGACGTTCATTCATCCCTTTCGGCGGATCGCGAGATGGTAGTCGAGACGGAACACCAGGTGGTGCTGCTGCTGCTGCTGCTGCTACTGCTGCTGCTACTACTGCTGCTGGTGGGACTGGCGCCGTCGCGGCTACCCGAGATGCAAGCGGGAAGTACAACGCCGTACCTGGAGGATCTGGATCAGATAACAGCGCTGAACTCGTGACCGAGAAATCCGAGTGGTTGAATCGACAAAATTCCGGCAACAAGCGTCTCAAGTGGATCGTCGGCACGATTCTAGCCATCATAGTTGTCGGCGCCATCGTTGGTGGTGTACTAGGTGGTGTACTCTCCCGCAAAAAAGGTCCTTCCAGCGCAGGCGGTGGAGGCGATGATTCCAGCCCGGAATCTGTCGCCAACGACAACAAGGACGATCTTTCCAAGGACTCTGACGAGATCAAGAAGCTAATGACCAACCCAGACCTCCACAAAGTGTTCCCAGGAATGGATTACACGGCTCTAAACGCGCAGTACCCGGAATGCATGCACGCTCCTCCCAGCCAAAATAACGTCACTAGGGACATTGCCGTGCTTTCATTGCTCACGAACAATATCAGACTCTATGGCACGGATTGCAATCAAACTGAAATGGTCCTCCATGCCATTGACAGACTTGAACTCACCGATATGAAAGTCTGGCTTGGCGTCTGGCTTGGCAATAACGATACCACGAACGAGCGGCAAGTATCCCACATGTGGAAGCTCCTAGACGAAACCGATAGCAAGAAGTTCCGCGGCATCATCGTCGGCAATGAAGTGCTATTCCGTCAGGACCTTACCGAGACCGAATTGTTGAAGGTCATAACGGATATCAAATCGAATCTCACTGACAAGAAAATCGACCTGCCAATCGCAACATCCGACCTTGGAGACAACTGGACTGCGGACATGGCGACGAAGGTCGATATCGTGATGAGCAATGTTCATCCTTTTTTCGCGGGTGTCACGGCCGAAAACGCGGCGGGCTGGACCTGGGACTTCTGGACCACTCATGATGTTGTTCTAACTAAGAGTGATCCGAATATCAAGCAGATTGTGGCAGAAGTTGGATGGCCCAGTAAGGGTGGAAATAACTGCGGTCAGTCGACTTGTCCGAGTGGTACTCACGGTAGTGTTGCGGGGATTGATGAGATGAACACATTCATGGATACCTATATCTGCCAAAGTTTGGAGAATGGGACTGAGTTCTTTTGGTGAGTCTCCCATTATCGCCTTGGTCTGGGAGCGAGACGGTGGTTGTTTCAGAAGGAGCTAATATGTTGTAGGTTCGAAGCTTTCGACGAACCCTGGAAGGTCCGGTTTAATGAAAAGGGCAAAGAATGGGAAGACCAGTGGGGTTTGATGGATGTTAATCGCAAGCTGAAAGATGGTGTCAAGATTCCGGATTGCGGAGGCAAGACGGCGTCATAGTTTCCCTACATTCAGCATGCGTGAAAAGTGGTGGCTTGCATTTTGACGACGGCGTTCCCGGCGTAACGACATTTCGGCGTACGTTTTGACCATTCTTGCGCATTTGTTTCACGAGCTAGAGACATCTTGAATGAGCTGCGATAGTTTTGGCGTATAGTAGGAATTATTGGCATTGAAAGGTATAGTATAGTATTAATCATTGAATGTATGTCACGCTTTTGGAAGGACCAGGGGGACTTGTGCACGTCACGTTGGAAGATGTTGAGGGATGTATGCTTCGGCTTAGGATCGTTCTTGTGCGCGTGAAACGAGAGATTGAGAACTCTATGCTGGAGGTGTATAACACGTTTTGGAGGTATGGATTAGGATGTGGATATGCTATTGACTTGGACTTGTAGATAGCCTTCCCGGAATGTAAAATTCTTTGTTCTGAAGTCTAGTGTTTCCATGTGTATTCAGGATCGTGAGAGGCTTGTTAGGTTAAACATTGTCATGGACTATGAAGGATGAGTGGGAACGAGATTGGGCTCTAAGATTGAAGTCAATGAAGGAAGATTTGAGCATGTATGCTTCCTATACCTCAGCTACGTAGACTGGCATCGAAAATTGCTCGTAATCGAAAGAATCTGAAATGCGGCTCCAGTTGAGATTCTACGCTTTCCCATTTTTGGACTAACCTTTCCGTCAAGTGTTATCACACCGAACCCGGAATTTGATCACTCATCATATCCTTCATGAAACCCCCGCGAATGTCTTCTCAGTAATCAATGATGTATGTACTGTGCATAGTATCAACAGCTTACGTAAATACTCTAAGGTTCGTTGTGGCTGCGTAGGTGCCTCATCAACAAGATGCTGCTCAGATCAGCCACTACTTTCCCTCTCTGACATCTGAAGCTGAATATTCATATTTGTACGCCCTTCCCGAGAATCACGGATGATGGGCCAGTCTGAAATCTACAAAATTCGGCATCGGCCGACGCAGAACATTAGCGATGTCTGTTTCAATCTTGACAAGGACATAATACGGACGCGTGAGTCTCGAACAAGCTGGGAGAAATTTTGAGATCGGAAAAACTGCGTCCGGTTGAATATAAGCCTTCGGCAACCCATAGAAGCGGGACTATAGGGCTGTTGGTCTTGTTGAACGTTGACCGAAGGAATAGAACATCTGTGGAATGGCCTCAATCTTCGCATTGACAGCAAATATTTCTGGATGATATATGTGACAATGGCTTTGGACAACCATGGCACTTGAGGGCCAATATTTTCACATTTTTGAACCTTCCAGTTTTCCCTACTGTGGAGTTATATGTTCTCCATAGTAACTCGTCATTCGATTTGTTTGGGCTTATGTTAGTTCATAAACTGAGAAAATATATGCTATTGGACACCTACTCGGGGGATTGGGTCACAACTGTGGTGCTACAGATTACAAGTCCACAGTCGAAAGGCAGCAATGCATACTTCTATCTTGGCTCAGTCTGAGGGATGTCTCGAACAGCTGTCAATCTGGATGCAGGATTGCGTAGACAATCATCGTTGCATCAGCCGTAACCCAGTTGATCTTCCCACTCGAGTTTTCCACCTAGGATCGATTGAGAACGACTGGAAAGTTGATCTTCATGTCGAGAGAGGGAAAGGCCGGTATGCTGGATTGAGCCACTGCTGGGGATGTTTCCAGCCTCTTACAATGACGACTTCAAGCATTGTCGAAAGGTACATAAATATTTCCTGGGATGTTATACCAAAGACATTTCAGGAGGTAATTGTTCCTGCAAGAGGGCTTGGTTTCGAATTTCTTTGGATCGATTCGTTATGTATCCTGCAAGATGACAAGACAGGTTGGGATATCGAGTCCTCAAAAATGGTTTTCCATCTACAGTCACGCATCTATCGTGATAGCTGCAACAGTCTCTGGAGACAGTAGCCAGGGAATTTTCCTCCATATACCGAGAACAGTTCAGGTCGAGGGAATGTCGGCTGAGGGATCGCCTTTTACCGTTTTCGCTCGAATGGAAGCGCGCCATTTTGAATATGCTTCGCATGTTGGCGCAGCGATTAATAAGAGACACAACGAAATGCCAAGATACCCTCTTTTCCGTCGAGCTTAGGCCTTTCAAGAACGATTGCTGTCAGAAGCAATTATCCACTATACCAAAGATGAATACATAGGGGAGTGCCTCGAACGTTACCGCTGTGAGTGCGGCATCCTTAACGACGTTCAATTGGGTCCTCTAAAGGATGCTCGAGGATGCCTGTGCCATACGGATAGCTTTAATCGCGCTAATGGAAGCACGCACCCCGAATTTTAGGAATATTTAGTGGAGGAATACTCGCGCAAGCTCTTGACTGTAATGGGCTGGGGCGCAGGAAGGTTGGCCGCGATGGTTACCTCCGCCTTGACCTCGACCGTGCGTGGTCATGTGACATCAATGACTTGGCAGGGATTAGTTCTCAAGTCTCCATACTGCACATCGTTGACTCTCTATCGAATCCACTCTGTTTTTACCCAATTGCCATCATTGACTGGATCATTACATTGACCTTCGAAACAGGTCGAGTAACCGCGCTTCCGCACTCGCACGCAGATAGTCAGAAATTTTCAACAATACATACATCTCTGTACCCTACACATGCGTGGGAGGATTTGATAAAATCGGACACTACTCATTACATTGACCCATCATGGTCATGGCCGTCTCTCAACAACCAAATCTCCTTCGTCAAACCGCACGACCTTATAATCAAGATACACGACGTACAGTGCCACCCAAAACGCCACAATGTTTTCGGCAGAATCGAACACGGCTATATCAGACACAATGGGCCGTTGATTCCAATGATTTTAAGGAAAATCTCAGCCCATCCTTTGCGGATAGATCCTTGGCATCTCTTTGCTAGTAATGATGCCAAGGCCTTTGGTCCGGACGTCGAAGAACGTTGTGAAAAGTTCGTTACGAAGGCTGTATTGCTTGAGATGCGGAGCCGTCCGCAGATATGACCATATGACCGAAGACCTAGATGAATGTGTCGTAGTACTCCCACGGTTAGACCGTACCGAATTGTGACCTGAACTTCAGTCTGTAATGCGGACTTACTACGTCTACCGCCGATTGGGTATTGTTGCCGTAAAGCGACCTCCTGCTGGTCGGATATACAATCAGCCGGCTTGGCACTTCTCAGCTGTATATAGCCTCTGCTCGCCCTCTTTTTTTCTGAGGTCCTTAATGCAATCTTGTTCAGTCTCTCAGCCGCTCAATAAGCTCAATTTACGGTAACAGGTATCATTCATCCCTGGCACTGGCCTAAAGCTGGTATGTGCTTGAGATAGTAACTGAGGTGGTTGTTGTTTGATTGGGCCTGTTCTTTCTCTCGCAGCAACTAATTTCTCAGTCAGAATGTACCCTGACATCGCCAATTTGATTTTCCAGACAATCAAATGCCCAAACCGAATGACTGTGATTCTTCCATAAATTCTCGTCTATAAACAGCGCCTTGCTTCGCGTACTACCTATAATAAGTCACCTTCACTAGGGTCAACCGTTGCAGGATGTCGAATTTAGATAGCTTGGAAGATATGGATTCCAACTAATCTACACCCGGCTAACATAGGCTTCCGCTCCAGAGCTCTATCAGATGCCTATTTAATCCGATGAATTCATGTCTGGGGGCACGCCTTCCTTCTTATGCATAAACAGCTTCCCTGGTCATTTCCGCAACTCAAACTCGTCTACTCTTTATCTCCAGGTCTGTTCTTGATGCTTGGTCCGAGTTGCATCATGGAAATACCAAATTCAATTACTCCCCGTCGAATAATATCCAGAGTCCAGCTCCTTCATTGTGGCTTCGCCTCTCATTCACCGATCAACTTTATCTCAATACCAATCTTAGATCACCTTCCCATCGGCATATTGATCCATGCAACCCTAAAGCTCTTCAATATGTGTATCGAATCATCTCTTAAGCCGCACCAATTTCCAGTCCAGCTATAGCATCCACTTTTCATGTAGTCTATCCCTATCTAAATCATTACACATAAAACTTCGGTTGTGACGGTACTATGAGGGGAAAAGTATGTCTCGATCCCCAGGCCGTCGCATCTTCGTACTTTTAAAACACTTCAGGGTTCGGTTCATGTAGGGCATCATTCTGTTCGGCCTTCCGATAAGGGTTGATCTAATCGTTCATGTTTGAGATGAAGAGACATTTCATGAAGCGTAGGGAAGGCAATTGCTTCTTCCTCTCGTGTAATTTGGCAAGAAAAACCCGAAAAGGATGTCCATGTCGTAGGCAGCGATCTATAACATCTCTAACTGAGGCGGAAACGATTCAACTGGATCTAAGACAACACGCTTGATCTCAGAGTGAGTGAGGTTACTGGTGAACCCAAAGGAACGCATTAGAATGGAGAGGTGTCCTAAATTGGACAGACGGCGAAAACTGAGTTTACGGCACCAGAACGAATCGAGCGCCTCAAAACTGCCTGGACCTATGTCGAGAACTTCGGCTTGCCTTCAATCATGGCTAATGACTTGTCCAAATATGCATCTTGAGGAAATGAAGGATTATAAACCTTGAAGGGGTAAAGAAGAGATGTGGATAGTGGATTAGTTGCATCGTAAGACGATTCTCTTATATTTGGAGCGAGGATAAATAGAGTCGCAAATAGTGGTCCTCTATCATAAGCCGATGTAAGGGACTTTTCCTAGTGGAAACCTTCGACGTCAAGGCCGAGAATGAGTTCAATGCATTTATCCGGACATGTAAGTCCACGTTAAGTGGTGGATATATACACAGTCATCGGTGCCTCTCTCATAGATCTGAATGCAGTTGATTTTGGACGCAAGATCCGTTCGATCGAAGGTCGGGCACCTTGCGGACGGGCGCTTGGGCTGAGCGGACTAGACTTTCTTAAGCAATCCCCCTAAGTCGACTACATGAGAGTGAAAGTGATTCCAGATCTCTGTTGCGGTCCTTTTTCGTTGATGTTTGATGTGATTTGGAGTAATATCTCGTCTGGAAGAGCAAGGAGATCGCCTACAATCGGGACGGCATCCTCGGGAACCTCCACGACCCACTAGAAAGCCTTGAGGAACTTCGCTAGCAATGACCGAAACATGCTTAACACGTTTTGGCTTGCAGGAGGGGAGTACGTGGTGCTAGAGAGAGAAGGTTCTAGAGAGGAGCCTATCTAATAGTAGATGTAATCGTTACTACAGCCAGTTTCCAACCGTGTATCCTCGTTCCCAATTTTCATTCTTAAGTCATCACTATCACCACATAGGATTTGAAGCTGAACCCGCTATAGCTGACAGTATTTTTTGGATTGTACGATTTTATTCTCACATGTAGTTTTGTTCATGTAGCACTTGTATATTAAGTGATGTAATCTTTAGTATTTGCAGAGCATTCCGGTCTTGTAATTTCCCTTCCATTGTTTCCCTGGTCAACCAAACCTCAATCAGCATTAACCCCAAGCCACCCGCCACCGGATCGATGAGCTATAGAGTTTTGGCTCTGTGTACACTTACATATTCTTTGAGGCTCTTGATTGCAATTCTCTAGAGTGACAGCAAACGAAGAACTCGGAAATCTCGGCAATGTCTCTTTCGGCTCACCGACGTTCCCTTCATGTCATGCCAGAGCCTAGGTAATTTCAAGATCTCCAAGGCAGACCCAAGCACTCAATTGCATCTAGGAGGTTGGAGAAAGGTTAGTTTGTTCAATATTATAAATGCCACGGAGGCACCGTCATTAGTCTCTGGAATTTCTTTCTCGTAGCCTGCTTTCGGGGCTCGGAAAAATGCCCTTTCACAAAAAAATCCAAAAAATTACCATTGTCGCTCATCTAAGGACCATGCACATTTTGAAAGATAGATGGAGGGCTAAAAATCAGGTCATGATGTTGAGGGTGGATACCAATTCCATTTCTGGCTTAGTAGGGAGCTCTTTCGCGAGTACGCATTGAATTTGCATGTAAAATATAGTCGCTTCCTTAGAGAGTTAATCACTTTGCACTTACTCGTATCCTTCGCTTCCATACGATGCCTCAACCGTTTGCCAATTCCCATACATACTTGGTCTCCACCCTCCTCAACCCAGAGCGTAGCATTCTGATTCACTTCCCCATATCCCATTCCGGACTGGACAATGATCTTAACGCCAGCTTTGTCTGCCTTTTTCCTTACTAAATCCGTTACCACAAGCACAGATCGCTGCTTATCCTCCATTCCTTCATCCGCAGACTCTTCATTTCGTTCACCCCATGTCTCGGAAAGGGTAGTTCTAATCTCCTTCACATTACTGATATCCTTCTGACAATCCAGAATCTCTTCAACCCAATTCATCAATGATCCATATTCTTCTGCACAAGAGGTTACTAAAGACTCCAGAGCAGGGAAAGGACGAAGTGCTGGATCCCGATTCTTCTTGCCATACTTTTATACTTCTCCAGGAAAAGCTAGGGAGTGTGAGCCGCCGGGGTGACTCAAGGCAGCGTATGGACATGGTATGCCTCAAACCCTTTCCATCAAGCCTGAACCTTAGCTTAGAGATAGCCAAGGATTCCAAATGTGGAAGGAGACTTTCAAGAAATCGAAGAGGATCGGAAAACTGCCCAAGATTCCAGTTGCAACTCTGTTTGTAACGAACTTATTTCATGTTACAGGTGTCATACAACACTACGCCCTCAAATAGTTTACTTAGTTTAATGATTAAGTTGCTTCACTAGCTTGTAAAAAGTGTTAAGAAAATAATATATATAGCTATATTACTGGAAACATAAATTACTAAGCTTTAAAAGACAAATAAGTCTATAACATAACGGAAGAAGTGTTAAAAAAAGCGTATCTAAAAAATTCGGAAAGCGAATCGGCAGACTCTGTATCAGTTGGATAGGGTACTTGCCGCATTCACGATCCCAGAGCTCGCCGCAATCAATCCGAACTTCGGTGATAGCGGTAGATCGGCATTCCCTCTCTCCACATAGGAAGTGATAGAAGTGTAGCCGTGCGAATTATTGGGAAATTATCAATGGTTCGAAATGCAGGAAGGAGGAGTACGTCCCGAGGTACTCGCTTGCTTTCAATTCGAAGATGAGTGAGATTTGAGAGTCCAGGAATCGAGATCAACTCCGACAATTTGATGTTGATGATGCTGAAGAGATCTTCCAGATTTTCGCTTATATCTACACGATGATCGACGAGATCGAGCTCATTCAGACTGGGAGTGAGAGCGATCAATAGCCCACAGAATACATGCGAATGCCTCGTGAAGCCATGTAGAACGTTAGCGGACCAAATAACCCCAGTTTTCAGACTGAGACCTAGCTTGTGGATCTCCTCAATTGCACGATCATAGGACATGTCACCTTCCAGGATTGTATTAGGTTTGTAACAGCTTTGTGGAACCAACCAACTCGCAATCGGAGACGCTCTACTTTCAAAGCCAAGTCTAGACGGTGGGAAAACGTCCGCAGGAGCATGGTGGCTTTGCACTTGATGAAACTAGCATTTTTGTCGCCTTGGCCTAGAATCACGGTGTGAAACAAGACCTCTTGAGCCCGGCGTCTGAACTGCTTGGACGCAAGCGCGAAATACCGGAGGCTTTGTGCCATTGATTTGAATGACCTCTTGTTTCCACATCCATTGTCGAAGATTCGGCTTGCGGTATTGCCTGCTAAAACCCAGGCAACTTGCAGGATCAGCTCCTCTGGTAAGGATCGAATTGGAGCCGAACTGATTTCAGATGTCTCTGATCTCTCAGTCAGGACAGCAGGTGTGGAAGGTATCTTGATGATATGTGGGGGGGTTAGGTGGAAATTCTCGATATAATGTAGGTATATCGACTGGGAAGTGAGGATTATATATTGATCTCGCAGAGCGACAACTCGGATGGATCGTGACCTCATTCTCTCAAGGGCAGTACTTGACAGGCAAGGGCGACTCTGTACACGTGAGTGAGAGTCCATATCACGAGATGTGACTTGGTGAGGATGGGCCTCTGGTCTTAAAGGCCTTGTGTTGGCGAAAACTAAATTTGTAGAATTGGCTAAGATTGTGGAAAGTAGTACGGCTTTTGAATGCGCGAAGGGGAGGTTTGTATTAGCTTCGACACTCCGAATTCGAACTGTAGCATCCATCCAACTCAATTTGCTTGTCAGGCACGTCCTAATGATTATGACATAACTTGGCGTCGCAGGATAAGCCAATAACCTAATATTCATGTGCGTCCAAATCAATTGGCCAACTTCGTGCTGCGAACTCCAAAGGTTCTTGGTCCGAGTCTATACATATTTTCGATGCGGAATCAATCTGATTGCGAAACTTGGCGGAAAGATCACTCACGATCAACATGTTCCTACACGGAACCTCGGACCAGTTATAGCAATCGATCGTTTCCATAACTTCCACCTCGCCGACCACTCAGAAGGCCAAACCAATCAACTGTCCAAAATGATGATAATCGTTGGAGAGATGTGTTTGATACGATCTTTGTTTCGAATGACCCCGGTTTCGAAAGAGGAGTGGCTGTGGGCTTCGTCAGCTAATGCTTTACTGTGAATAAAGTATCACAGACTGGGCCGACGGAGCATCTTTGCTAAGAACATCACGATAACAGCAGAGAACCCAATAAGCCTCTGTTTCTACCAGGCTTCGTAGCAGCTCCACAGGACTTGCTCGGAATCTGGAATACGGGCTTGTGGGGTTGAAGTCTTGATTGGCATGTCTTCTGAGGTCGGTTAAGCTTGCAATGCCATTGGTCTCCGATAGGGCGGCGCAAGATCTCCTCGAATATAATGTGGTTCTCGACAATCTCTACTCCCTTGTTAGGTCATTGTGTCTTGGACCACGAATATGACTCCCAGGCAAGAATGCGGACTACGGCCGCAGAAAGTGTGATTGAAAGTATAGGATATGAAAAGCCAAGCTCACTGCATTTGAGGGCCCACAGGTATTCATAGTATTCAACCTTGAAGTTCGGTCCATTCTTTTCATCATTGATTGTTCCTTTCATCATTGCCATTACACTGATAACGCGTTCATTCCTCATTCTATATCGAGCCTACAAGACTCGCCACTGCTCCAGCCGCAACATTATTCCAGCTGACACTCCTCGCCATTGCTGCCCCTGTTTCTGACGACTTGCCGCCTGGTACTGATGCAGTCGCTGTCGGATCGGTGCTGTTTCCAGTTCCGTTGACTTCTTTAATGCGGCCGTCGAGAGTGATGTTGACAGGAGATTGAGTCTTAATATATTGGACCAGGATCTCATCTTGAGTATCGAGGGAGATGAAGTTGGTGAACGGCATGAAGATGTTGTCGCCGCCTTTTTCTAGAAGTCAGTTTACGGTTGTGGCAGCCCAACTCGATGCTTCAATCCAGTCTGGAAGTGAAAGTGAAACGAAGTGGACATACCTCCTGCCAGGAAATCCAATGTAACAATTCTGTAGTTTTTCTGTCGATCAAGGGGCTCATTTCCAACCGTAACTCGCATGAGTTTTGAGCCATTATTATTCTCAGGATTGTATTCAACCGCAATACCTCTGCTGATCTGGAAGAAGCTGGTCACCTCCTTGCTATTGTTAACATTCACTCCCGTTACGATACCCTCAAGAACATCCCAAACCTCCTGGCCGCTAAGCTCGAGTTCAACGATAGCATTGCCGAACGGAAAACTCGTTAGCACCTCTCCACGCGTGATAGACCCGGCGTCGATGGTGGCTCTGATACCACCAGCGTTGATGAGCGCAAAACCGGCTGTCCCAGCTCCGGAGCTATTAGAGTTGTTCTGGCGGTACACAAGCATGGCGTCAGCCATGAAATCGCCGAGAAGACACTCCTTCTGCTGGCACGTCGTCTGGTCGAGCTCGACAAGCGATTCTCCGAGTACTTCAGCTGCAAATTCTTCAAAGGGCTGAGCCCATGCTTCGATCTGTCTTTGTAAGTCGGCGTCCTGCTCCGTTTTGTTGGTCAGATGGATGGGACCTCCGTGATATTCCACGATTTTGCCTTGAGCATCATAAATAACATCGATATAGCCGAGATATTCGCCCCAGCGGTACGCGGTGACAATGAAGACTTCGTCACCGTCCTTATTCTCCTTGATGGTGGGATATGGCCCTTTGGCACCTTCGAAGTTACCAAGAGGAGTATGGCTGTGACCACCTATTATGAGGAACAAGCCAGTAGTTGCCTCGGCCAATTCTTGGTCCTTCTCGTAGCCGATATGCGTGATGGCTGCGATACGGGTGATGTTGGTCGTTTCACGAATGTGGTTGATGGTGTTTTGAACTGCCTCGACGGAATTGCCGAAGGTGGTGCCATCGCCTGGTTTAGAGATGCTGGGAGTTTCCTCAGTCGTCACACCCATAACAGCAATCTGATGTTCCTCGAAAATATGATATGGTTTGATGGTCTTGTTCAACACAGGATGAGTCGACTGGATATTAGCTGAGATGATGGGAAAAGTCAGATTCTCCAGGAAATCCCCCAAATGATCATCACCAGCATCAAATTCATGGTTCCCAAGGGTCATGGCATCGAACCCGAGCTGATTGATAGCTTCTGCGATCTTCTCGCCGCCATAGAAGGTGTAATATAGTGTGCCCTGGAACTCGTCCCCGACGTTCAAGAATAGACTGTTGTTTGACAATGGCCTTTGCTCGTCAATTACATGCTTAACACGCGCATATCCACCATAACACCCTCGTTCAGGCCTGGTGCAATTGGTACCGGAAGAGCTGAAGTCGTCTAGGTGAGCATGGACATCATTAATATGAAAGTAGGCTATCAATTGGATTAGCAATCAAACTCCAGACGATCAAGAGTAAGTGCTCACAAATGTTATAATTCCCTCCTTGAAGCTGTCGTTTCTGCAGCGCCCGTTTGCTGTACAATACTTCCTCCGCTGAAGTCAGCAAGGGAGACGACAGGGACGCAGCAATAGCAAGGCGTTTGAGGAGTCCAGCCATATTGGGCAAATACGAGCGAAAGTTCAACCATCCCTTCACAGCTGGGACGGCCAGAATTTAAGGATCAGAGACCAAGGGCGCGGTAAGACAGGATCCAGTCCACGTCGTACATGCTTATCACACCGGGGGCCGTGTCACGTTTTTCCTTCAAGTTCCCTTGCTGCGAAATGAGTACCTGCCTAAGACCGTTTAGCCCCCGCATATCAACGTTGTTTTCGACCTGGAGAGTGGCGGAGGGAGCCGGAGCTCCGACTTTTGCCAAGTCCCGTGGTCTAGGCGCCAAGATTTAGAATTAGATTCTTATGCACGTGCAATTCGAATGGTTGCGGATTTTGGAGGAAGGGGAACTTGAAGAATGGCGCGGAAGAAGAGGCGGTCAACATATACACCACTTGCTCCAACAGAGTAACTCGACGGAGCCGTAAAATCTGCGCGTATAGAGAATCATGGATCTCCGCTTGGCCAGCCTGTGTGAGAGACGGGAGGAGTAGCTAGTAATGATATGCTATCGCTGCACGTGGTTCTGCACATAGTCTCTCGCATCTCTGGGCGCGGTTGCCTCAGAAGATACCATTTGATTGAATCTCCTATCGAAACCGCAGCTTGCCTTAGAGCAACTATATTTCCGAGACTCTAAAAGTGCGTCTAGGCCAACCTTACCTTGTAGATACTGCTACAGTTCCCTTACTAAAACCAGGTCTATAGGATACATGTGCTCCGCAAATACAGCCAACTCCTGTTATAACGATTTTCGTTTTAGAGATATTCTCGATATAGCCATTTCTTTTTTCCTTGCACGGATTCAAATCCCATACAAAACACCCCTACTCCCGATATTTAATGACTGATAGCTCAAATCGTAAAATACCGTTGTTACCATAATCAGAGCTTGATAAGCGGTTGAGAGACTGAACAAGATTGCATTGAGACTTAAGAATCTAGAGGTAGATAGGTAGAGTTTTATGCCGCCCGGCTGTAAGCCTAAATGGCACAAGTACACATTATGTTACATAGGCATGCTTCCTCTAATGCCGACTTGAACTCCTAAAGCCCATATGTGTTTCCGTTCTGCATCTATCTACTGCCTGCTATCATCTTTCTTCCATCCTCGTGCGCGGTTAGTAGCAAGCAGTCTTGAAGTCTTTCCTCCAAGTGTCCAGTATCCTATCTGCGGCGATTGAAGCGTAGCTTGCTCATACGTGAGGGTGCAAGGTAAAAGTTAGTATACTCTGTAGATATAGAAGGGCATCACCCCTTTTAGAATACAGTCAGTTTACTTATTTAGTTTTTAGGTTTAGTTGTCCTGTACCCTATGGAGTATTCTCTGGGGTGCAAGACCCTGGATTCTGGGGTGTAGTACCCCGTATAGTTAGGGGTGAAAACACCCTGATTCTGGGATAGGAGACCCTGGATATTCACCCAGTTTTGTATAGGGGGTCCTGTACGTAGGATCCCGAAAAGTGACGCCTTTTCCCGAACGTTTTCTGGGTTTCTATAGCCCAGATTCGCTCTAGGTTGTAGTATCGCGTATGGAATCTGGGTTAGGTTACCACGTAGAGGATTTAAGTTGTATCACCACGTATACGGTCTGGGATGTATCATTGCGTACGAATCACGTGCATTCACCCACTGCCTACAGCTACCTACTACCTACAGCTGCCTACAGCTGCTCACTGCCTCCATCCTGCCCTCTCCTCCCCCCCCCTTTCCATCCACGCACTCCACGTCCCTCTTCTTATAATCCCGTCATCCTAGCACCGCCCAACACTACTAAAAACCCCACCTTAAGATGTCTCTGTTATTCTATACACCTACCTTCATATTGCCTACTCCACTCATCTATCTATGTACGATCACCACTACCCATCTTAGTATCTACCTATAATCTAGTCATTCTAGCACCCTTTGGCCTACCTAAATTAAGGTGTCAAAATAATAGAGGCATTTCTTAGGTAGGTGTAAGGTTTATAGAAACATAATATGTAAGGTATTTACCTATTATTATTTACTAGTTTCGCGCCTTCCTAACACAGTTAGTATCTAAGATGGCGTTAAGCAGTTTTATTAACCTACTACTACTCTATTATAGTAACGTGTGTTGGTATTAAATGTTAGATAAATGAAGTATTAAATTAACTATTAATAGCTATATATAGCTACCATAATGGCTCAAGATATCTAGATAAAAAAAGAAAAGGAAAGAACAGGTATTGGGTTGCCTATATATAGACTCTAGTCTATGCGTCATACAGTATATGAACGACATGTAAACAACATGTAAACGACATATGAACAACATGTAACGTGGAAGTAGTTGAAGGGAACCAATACTATAACACACTCATTCTAATGTCACTATTATTACTATTTATGAAATTTGTTAGTACTAGATAGTACTTAGATAATTTTACTATAGTATAGAATTATAGTAGTTTTTAAGTAAAAAAAAGTAGGTATTTATTTACTTTCTTACTATTATAGTTTACTATAATTTAATAGTTATTACTATAATAACTTTATTATAAGTTAGTATTGTAATGTATACATATTAAATAAAAATTATTATTATTATTTATAAACTTATTTTTTTTATTACAATACATAATTATATATATATAAGTTATATTATAATTTTAACTTACTTTTAAGTAAGTTTTTATAAATTTAATAACTTTACTATTTTTAAAAATAAACTTACTAGTTTTAATAATTAGTATAAAAATAAATATACTAGTTTTTTATATAGTTTAGTAGTATAGTATTTATATTATTAGTATGTAGTATAATTATTTACTTAAATTATATTTAAAAAAAATTAAATATAAGAATTTTTTTATTATAAATTATTAACTAATATTTAAATAAACTTTTTTTATTTTAAGTTATTTTAAAAGTTTAAATAATTTTGTAAATTTCTTTTTTAAAAAAATAAAAGTAATTTTATTTTAATTTTTTTAATATAAAAAAAGTATTTAGTTTAAAACTTAAATAATTTTATTTTAAATTTTAATAAGTACTTTTTTATAGTTAGTTTATTAATATTTTTATAATTATATATAAATTTTAAAAGTAGTTATATAAGCTAGTAAATAGAAATACTTTATTAAATATAAATAAAAAAACCTTTAGGTTTTAATTTTATAAATAATAATAACAAAAAAATAAATAATATTAAATTAAATTAAAAAATAACTTTACTACTAGTTTTTTTAAAACTAGTTATAAAGTTATTATAAAATAAGAATATAACTATTTTCATAAGTGAGTGGGCACTCTAAGCGAGTGGGCACTTTAAAAACTCACTAAAAATTCAAGAATTCGCACCTCAATATCTCAACAACCACATTATAATAAATTCTAAAAATTTAATAGGTTATTTATAGTGCTTAGAAATAGAGGTTTTTTAATTTTTAAGATCTAATAATTAATAGCTATTAAGATAGGAGGTTTTTGGCCCCTAAATTGTTAAATATTTACCTTTTCTTAAATATCTAGTTTACTACTAATTTCTAGTATTTAAGAGTTTAATACTCTCTTTTTAGAAGCACTATAAATGGCCTATTAAATTTTTAGAATTTATTATAATGTGGTTGTTGAGATATTGAGGTGCGAATTCTTGAATTTTTAGTGAGTTTTTAAAATGCCCACTCGCTTAAGGTGCCCACTCACTTATAAAAATAATTATAATTTTTAATTTTTTTTTCATATAAATATTATATTTAACTTTTATAGTGCTTTAAATTATTAGTAATTTTATTTTTTACTAAATATAATTATTCTAAATATTTATATATTATATACTTTAGTTAAGTTATAAAGTAAAATACATATTATTTATTTTTTAGTATTATATATAATATATTCTATAAGTAAGTAAGTTACATAAGTAAGTAGATTATTTTAAAACTTACTAAAAAATTAAGAATTTACACTTAAATATCTTAATAACTACTTAATAATAAATTCTAGAAATTTAATTGGCAATTAATAGCACTTTAAAATGAAGACTTTTGAATTTTTAAGAGTTAGTAGTTAAGCATTCTTAAAATATTTAAGAAAAAGTAAATTTAGGAGCTAAAATAGTATTATCTTAATAACTATTAATTATAAGCTCTTAAAAATTCAATGGTCTCTAATCTAAAGTACTATTAATTACTAATTAAATTTCTAGAATTTATTAATAGGTAGTTGTTGAAATATTTAAGTGTAAATTCTTAATTTTTTAGTAAGTTTTAAGATAACCTACTTGTTTATATAACCTACTTACTTATAAAATACATTATAACTAGTTTAAGTTTCTTTTTTTAATAGTTTTATATAATTTTAATATAGTACTCTATTACTTACATTTATATATAATTATTTATAAATTTATAACTAGCTATAATATTTAGTAGTTAAACTATATAATACTAAATAAATAAAATATTAAATATATAGTTTTAGTAGTAATTTATTTATACTAAAGTTATAAATACTAAAGTTAATAATTTCTTTAATAATAAACTAAGTAATAGTAATAAATTTAAATTAAGTAAAAAACATTAAATATAATAATATATAAATAATAAAACTATATTATTTATATAATAGAATTTTTATATAATAAAGTTATTAGTAATAAAATAGTTATTATAAAAAAGTTTATAGTTATTACTAATTTAAAAAAAAATTATAATTATATTAATAAACTATATTTTTTTTATTAAAAATATAAAACTTAACTAATTTTTAAATAATATATAGTATAAAGTACGTGTTATTTTAGTAATATTATATATATATAATTTTTTTAATAATATTTATTAATTTGTTACTTATTTAATTTTATATTAAATTTTAAAAAGTTAATGTATTTTATAAGTAAGTAGGTTATATAAGTAAGTAGGTTATTTTAAAACTTACTAAAAAAAATTAAGAATTTACACTTAAATATCTTAACAACTACTTAATAATAATTCTAGAAATTTAATAAATAATTAATAGTACTTTAAAATAGAATCTATTAAACTTTTAAAAGCTTATAATTAATAGTTATTAAGATAGTACTATTTTAGCTTCTAAATTTACTTTTTCTTAAATATTTTAAGAATGTTTAATTACTAGTTTTTAAAAATTCAATAGCATCTATTTCAAAGTACTATTAATTATCTATTAAATTTCTAGAATTCATTATTAAGTAGTTGTTGAAATATTTAAGTGCAAATTCTTAATTTTTTAGTAAGTTTTAAGATAACCTACTTACTTATATAACTTATTTACTTTATTATAAAAGTACTATATATAAAAGGTTAAGAGCTTAAAAAAAGCGTTAATTAGTTACTATATATAATACTAAATAATAGTTTAAAATATTATATAAAGAAAATAAAATAAAATAAAATAGATTATAAGTAAAAATATTTAGAATAGAGTTTATACGCTAGCACGCAGCTAGTACGTGAATATATAATAAAAAAAGTTATAGAAAAGACTTTTTTAAAAGGTCCTTATAAGATATTACAAATAGTTACTATAACATACTTATAAAATACGTTATATATATTAACTTTATTTTAAATATTAACTTTATACTTTATACTAATATTTTTTTTTAAAAATATATAAAAAACAATTCCTTTACTAATTAAATATTTTTAATAAGTATATAATTAAATTAAAAACTTTTATTAATATTAATAATATTACTATTATATAAAATTTTTATTTTTTAGTATTAAATATATTAAAGTGTTTTATTAGTTTAAATAATAGTTTAATAATTTTTAAGTAATTTATACTAATTTTATATATACTAAACATATTATTTAAAATTATTAAAAACTAATTTTATATCTAATTATTTTAGTATTTAAATAAAGTAATGTAAAAAATTACTTAAATAACTAAATATAAAACTAGTTACTTAATATTATATATTAAATAATTATTAAAAAGCTAGTACTAGTAAAATTATTGTAGTTAACTTTAATTAGTAATAGTAATATATATAAGCCAAATTTAACTATAGTAAATATTAAATAATATTTTTATTTTATTATATAATATTTTAGTACTTTTTATTACTACTTTCTTTAAATACTAAAATAGTAAATAGTGTAGTTATAATTTAGTATACTTATAAATATTATTTTTATTAATAATATATTTTTATATATTATTAATAAACTTTATTTATATAAGTTTAATAAAATTAGTAATAAAATTTATATAAATTTATTATAGTATTTTATAAAACTACTCTTTATTATATAATATATATTATAACTAAAATATTAATATACTTATATAAAAGTAATTTATTATTATTATTATTATTTCTATTTACTACTTAATTTAGTTTCTTTAATAGATTTATATAAACTAATTTCTTTTATAGAAAATACTTACTAGTAAGAAAACTTTTAAGCATGTTATATTAAAGGAGAGCTAATATTTTACTATTATAGTACTTTATTTCTATTTTTTTTATTTTTTTTATAGTTTATATTTTGAGCTATTATATTTATATTTTATGAATAATTTCATTTTTCTTTTATTTTTATACTTTTTTTTAATTTCCTACTATTAGTTTAGGTTTCAAAATAAATAGAAGCTATTTATTTTTTTAGTATTAATTACTTTTACTACTTAAAACTAAGTAAGTATTTTAGTTTTTATAAACTACTTTATAGCTACTTAAGTACTACCTTTCTAATCTAGTATTTTTTCTAGTTATTTTAATAAGAATACTATTATTAGTTTAGCTCTTTTAAGTTTAAGGTAGTAAAAAAAATATAGTATATAGTTTATACTAGTTAGCTATAGTTATATTTTAGAAACTTATTTAAAACCCTTATTATTACTAGTTAAACATTAAGGCTAAAGACTTTTATGTAAAGTAAAAATAAAATAATAGCTTTTACTTTTAAGAGTTTTTTATAAAGTAAGATTATAATTTTTTTTTATAAAATATATTAAGTAAATATTATTTATTTATTTACTATACTTTATTATTAGTATTACTACTTTATATTTATTTACTTTACTATAAAGGTAGTTATACACAAGTAATATTAATAGCTACTAGTATAATAACTATAATTTACTTATATTTTCTTTACACGTTTTTATTCCTATTAGTGTTAGTAATTTCTAGGGGCTTTTTTTTATAAAATAGGCTAAAACTTCTTTTTTTATATTCTTTTATCTAAATTTAAAGCTTTTCTAATAAAGTTAATAGTTGTACTACATTCTACTATTAACTTGCTAGTAATATTTAGATATTATTAAAAATACTTACTATTTTTTTTATTAGGTTCTGGCTAGTCTCTAAAGCCTTCTAAAAAGCTATAGTATTTATATAAAGTAAAGTAAGTAATTTATTAATATTTATATAATAATATATATAGTAATTATTTTAATTAATATTAAGTTTTATTAAAATTACTATTTAATAATAATAGCCTTAGTAAAAAGTTTATAATTAAATTAAAACCTAAACTTATTTATTTTTATAATTATAAAAGCTTTTTAATAAGTATAAATTTATTAATTATTTTCTAATTTAGTATTTACTATTTTTTTTATATAATAACTTTAAACTTTTACTTAAAAAAGTAAGTTTTTTACTTTTTTTAATAAAAATAAACTTTATATATTTTATATATTTTATATATTATTTTGTATACTAAGTACTAAACTTTTAATATATATAAAAAAGAGTTGGCTTTATTTTTAATAAAAGTTAAATAACTTTTTAATAACTATTATATATAGTTAGTATTATAGCTAGTAATATTTTTAAAATTAACATTAAGTTAATTAAAAAATAACTAAAGTTAACTATTTTAGAATGTTATTAATAAAAGTATATAAAATTAATATATTTAAATAAAGTTAGTACTAAAGTATTAAATTTAATTAAAAAGCTAATTATATAACTTTTAAGTATACTTTTAATAAACTAGTTATAATAATTAGTAATAAATTTTAGTATTTTATATTTTAAATAATATAAAGTATTAAATATAGTTATAGTATATATGTTTATATTTTAAAAAAGTTATTAATATTATTATTTATATTATTAAATTT
The DNA here is from genome assembly GCA_010093925.1 of Zopfia rhizophila CBS 207.26. Lineage (NCBI taxonomy): Eukaryota > Fungi > Ascomycota > Dothideomycetes > Zopfiaceae > Zopfia > Zopfia rhizophila. Next base: position 124,932 of record ML994740.1, on the reverse strand, counting down.
AGTATAATAAACCTATTTATATTTTATTATAAACTAAATAATAAGCTTTTATATATATTATTATATATTTAAAGTAATTTTTTATTATAATAGTAGTTTATATAGTTTACTAAATATTATACAGTTTTAATAATACTTTTTTAATACTATAAAAAACTATAAATAAATTAAATTATATATTATAAAAAAAACTTTTAATTTTATAGTTTTTAAATTAATATATTGTATTCTATAAGTGAGCTGCGCACCTAAGCGAGCTGCGCATCTTGGAATTCACCAAAATATCGAAATTTTCCACCTTAATATCTCAACAACCACTTAATGATAAATTCTAAAAATTGAAATTTGAGCTTTCATATACACATTACAGCTTTCATGAGAGTTGCATAAACATTGGTTGAGTAGTTTCTGAGATATAGCGATTTGGCTTCGTTTTGGCTCCTAAATCGCTATATCTCAGAAACTACTCAACCAATGTTTATGCAACTCTCATGAAAGCTGTAATGTGTATATAAAAGCTCAAATTTCAATTTTTAGAATTTATCATTAAGTGGTTGTTGAGATATTAAGGTGGAAAATTTCGATATTTTGGTGAATTCCAAGATGCGCAGCTCGCTTGGGTGCGCAGCTCGCTTATAGAATACAATAATAAGTTTTTATAAGTTTATAGTAAAAAGTTAATATATATTAATATACTTTTACAAAACTATATAAAAGCTTAATTAATATAATTTTTGTTTACTAATAATATGTAGTAATTATTAGTATTATTATTATTTAGTTACTATATTTTATATTTTACTAAAACTTTTTTACTTTTTAAAGCTTTTTTTATTTAACTTTTTATATAAAATTAAAAATTTTTTTTGTGAAATTTAATATAATTTAATATATAATATTAATAAAAAAAGCCAATTAAAAAGTATAATATAAAAATATTTTAGAAATAAATTTAATAACTTATACTTTAATATTTGATATTTTTTAAATTTACTTTATTTGTATTTTTTACTAAAAATACTTTAAATAAAAAGCTATAAATATTATAGTTATTATATAGTATATAGTAGTTTTTATTATAAAACTTTTAAATTACTTTTATTATATATATTTAGTAAAAATAAATAGTATTATCTAGATTTTTTATATTTATAACTTTAACTATAGCTTAATTATTATCTATTATTAATATAAAATAACTATAAAACTAAAAATTAATTTTTACTAAATTTATACTACTATTTTATAATAAAGTAATTAACTTTTTAGATATTAGTTACAAAAATTTATTTAAATATTTATTAAAGTAATTACTAAAAATTTTTATATTAATTTTAATATTTAACTTTAAAAACTAATAATATAAGAAAAAAAAATTTAAAATATAATAAAATATAATAAAATATAATAAAATATAATAAAATATAATAAAATATAATAAAATATAATAAAATATAATAAAATATAATAAAAACTTTATAAATATATTTATATACATATTTATTAGTTAAGGTTATTTTATTAAAAAAAAGTTTAAATAGTAATTACTTAATAGTTACTTATATAACTTTTTTTTAATTACTAGTATGCTATTTTATTATATTAATTAAAAGCTTTTAAATTTTTATTTAATTTATACTTTTTTTATAACTTTACTATATAAACTAGGTTTTTATATTATTATAAAAAATATAATATAATTAGAAAAACATTAAACTATATAATAAGTATAGTTAAATTTAACTTATATATTATTATTATTATTATTATTATTATTATTATTATTATTTACTACTTAATTTAGTTTCTTTAATAAGTTTATATAAGTTAATTTTTTTATAAATAAAACTTACTAGTAAGAAAACTTTTAAGTATGCTATACTAAAAAAAAGCTAATACTTTACTATTATAGTACTTTATTTCTACTTTCTTACTTTTTTTATAGTTTATATTTTAAGTTATTATACTTATATTTTATAAATAATTTTATTTTTTTATGCATTTTTCTAATTTCCTACTATTAATTCAGGCTCTAAAATAAATAAAAGTTATTTATTTTATTAGTATTAATTACTTTTACTACTTAAAATTAAGTAAGTATTTTAGTTTTTATAATCTACTTTATAGCTACTTTAGTACTATCTTTTTAATATAGTATTCTTTTTAATTATTTTAATAAAAATACTACTATTAGTTTAACTTTCTTAATTTTAAAGTAGTAAAAAAATTTATAGTATATAGTTTATACTAGCTAGCTATAGTTATATTATAAAAACTTACTTAAAACTTTTATTATTACTAGCTAGGTGTTAAGACTAAGGACTTTTATATAAAATAAAATAAAATAGTAGTTTTACTTTTAAGGGTTTTTTATAAAGTAAAATTATAAATGTTTTTTATAATATATATTAATGTGATAGTGCTGCTTACTCTGCTTACTATAGACTATATAATATTATAACTAGCTATACTAGCTATAACTTAGTATAAAGCTCGGAGCATAGCTAGCTCACGCTTAGGTTATATACTACTTTATTTAGAGACAAGCCCCCTTTATACCTTTTCTTTTCTTATCTTAGTATAGCTAAAATAGAGCTAACTTATTTTATTAATCTATATCTATATAACGACGCGTAAAGACTAAGCCTATTATTATATTACACTAAGATTAATTTAACTTAGCTGGATAATAGTGACATAATATTAAGATCAACCCGCGCGATTAACTTAAGCGTTTAATTTATTAATAACTATACCTAGAAAATTAATTACACGACTACGCTGAGTTATTAGTTTGTTAACTATATATTTTCTACCGGAAAGCCTTATAGTAGTAGGTAATTAAAATCTTAAGTAATAGCCTATATAAGCCCTGTAGTAGTAGGCCTTAAGAGTGACTTAGTAGGTAACTAGAAGATCTATAGTAATAAGTAATATACCTATTAGGTTAAAAGAGAGCTATAAAAGCTCTAGTAAACTTCCTTTCTTTTTTTATTATCTTCTTTTTACTAGAGAAACTAACCTCTGTGAGTATTACTAGCTTATCTTCTTCTTACTAAAAAAACTAACTCTTATAAGCACTACTAGCTTGTCTTCTTTACGCTAGAGAATTAGCTAATTACTTCACCCTACTAGGGGCTAGAAGCTCTATATACATATAAGAATAAATAAGTTAGGACTATAAAAAAGCTCTTGACACTAGAGATAAGAATTAATTCTAAGGTAATAGTTACTAGTAATAACTACATGCCTATCCCTAAGTCGCTTAGGTATGCCGCTATGTACTACTTTAATAACGTAATTAGAGAAGACTATATTATTAAGAAGCTCTGTATCTAAGTATGATATGATAAAAAACTCTTTATAGCTACTATTAAGAGCACTACCTAGAAAACTGACACCTATAAGCCTTAAGAGATAGAGGTTACGCTTTCTACCCTAATAATCCTTAATTAAGTAATAATTACTAGTAAGCTAGAGCGTAGCTATCTTAAAGTACTTATATATTATAATTATATTAATACGCTAGGAAAAGCGCTTAATATGTCTAAAACTAAGCTTAATAAGGCTAGAGATAAGTTTATTAAGTTTTATTAGCTACTAAACAACACGCTTAAGCGCGTAGCAGATTAAGAAAATAAAATCAAGATACTAAAGGTATAGATAAAAAAACCTACGTATAATATATACTTCTTTCTCTCTGTAAAGGCTAGCCTAGTGCTATTATTAATACTAGTAAAAAAAACACGCTTCACAGCTCTATTATAGACCTTTTAGAATTAGGCTAGCTATATAGCTATAGGACCTAACGATAGTTCTAATATAAAAGATTTTAGTAATTAAACTCTTTAAGTATTACTCTATATACCAGCTACTTTACTAGTTATGTTTACTATAGGTAGCTATTAAGGTAATAGCCGCTTAGCCTAATTTCCTAATCCGCTAATACTTAAGAATAATAAGGACGTTACCTTTAATTAATAAAGAGATGTCCTAGAGGACAAGGTACGCACTAACTAAGACTAGTTTACTAAAGCTAGTAAATAAGCTATCTAAAAGAATATCGTCTCTTATATATATATGTATACGGAAGGTCTTGTTAACTAATATCTCTTAATACTAATATATATAATAAAAGAAAGTAAGCAGCTAGTCAGCTACTAGTATATAATAGATTATTTAGAAAGAATATATAGTAACTTATATAAGAGACTTAATGTTTACTGTAATTTCTAAAAGCTCTATCTTAAAGACTCTACTAACTTTATTATATTCTAGAGTGATTTCTTTTGCCTAGCTTAAGAATACAGCCTGCCTGTAAACTAATAGGTAAAAGAATTTTATAAGAAGCTCCCAGACGCTCTGCATACGCAGATAGACATCTACTAATAATAATACTATAACTAGTATAATAAATATATAGACTTAATTTAAGACTTCGCTAGAGAGCTAGCTCTTAGCGCTAAAAAAGCTACTAAGTAAATTAATAAAAGAACTAGAAGGATTTAGCTACTACTAACTTAGTAGTCTTATTTAGAGATTAAGCGCTTAACTTATATAGTAACTACTATTATCCTACTAATACCTATCCTTAAACTAGCTAGTTACTATAATTGCGGGAAACTTAGTTACTTTATAAAAAACTACTAACTACCTGTCTAAGCTATAGCTAAAGTAATTAAGCCTATAGATACTAATAAAGAGCTCTATACGCCTTAGGATACTAGTAATAATAAGAAGTTTCAGCTTACTATAAAGGAACTATTAGGAGAAGACTTATCTTAAGGGAAGTTTTTTTCCTAAAGTTACTCTCTAGAGCTACTAGCTAATTTAACTCTTATTAACTATTATTTAGTAAACCTGCTTTTATTTTATCTTATTATATCTCTACTAGTAGACTAGCTATTAAGCTAAGTAGCTTTCTTAATACTAGAGCTAGTAGTTTTATTCTAGTACACCTAAAGTACATACACGCTATTAAGAAAGAGCTTAAGATAAAAACTTACTAGATAGAATTTATCTCTCTAGCTAGCTATAATAATAGACTAAATAAATAAGTAAATAAGTACTTTTAGGCGGATCTAGTACTAAATAACTACTATCTACTAATTTATTTTATTTTCTGTAATACTAGCTGCTATGACCTTATAATCAGCCGTAAGCTCTTTAAAGATATATATATTTTAATTAATTATAAAAAGTAAGCACTTAAATAGCCAGACAATAAGCTAATTAATTATAAGTATAATATTATTATTTTAATATAAGGCCTATTAACTAAAATTAATTCCTTACACTAAACTAATACTAACTGACGTGATGAGCTGATAAATATAGTAATTTTATAGTATATCTATAAGTCACTTCAGCGCTCGCTCCAGCGTGTGGTATAGTAAAAGAATTTTAAAAAAATAAAAGAGTAGTTTTACCTATAATAGTAGCTAGAGCTAAGTAAGTAAACTCTTTACTTTTAATCTATCTCACATAAAGACCTCTTTAAAGTAGGCCTTAAAATTAATACTATAAAAGCTATTATCTTTATAATATATATATAATAAAAGAAAACTATACTAAAGTATACTAGTATTTATAAAGTAAATAAGCTTATTTAGGACTATAAAGATAAGCTTAGTCTACTAGATCTAAAGCCCTCTTCTTAAGACTTTAGGAACCTCTTAATAAAGGCTTCGCTAGAAGGGTCCTATCAATCAAATAAGAACTTTATAAAAGAAAAGAAACTTTAGTAGCTTATTAAGTAAAAACTATTCTACCTTAGCTATACTAGCATGATTTAGGTCTACTTTTTAAAAAAGAACTCAGACATGCTGCCCCCGTATTGTAAAGGTATTAACTATAATATTAAACTAATAGCTAAGAATATGTTAATATTAAGTCTATTATATAGCATATCTTTTAAATAGCTATAGCTTATTAAGACCTATCTAGATAACTACTTTTAATAAGGAGTTATTACTTATAGTAATGCTTTATATACTTTCCTAATACTATTTATTAAGAAGCCTGAAGAAGGGTGGCGCTTTTGTGTTAACTATTATAAACTTAATACTATTATAAAAAAAGACGCTTATTTAATTCTGTTAATTTAGAAAATCCTTGCCCAGCTAACGCATATAAGAGTATTTACTAAGCTTAATATATAACAGGCCTTCTATTATATACGTCTGAATAAGAATATAGAGAATCTAACTATATTCTATACTCAGTATAGGAACTATAAGTACCGTGTACTATTATTTAGTCTCTATAATAGCTTTACTATATTTTAGTACTATATTAATAAGGTGTTTTATAGTCTACTTAATAACTTCTATATTACCTATCTTAATAATATCCTAATCTATTCTAAAGACCTGCTGTAGTATGAGAAGTATATTACTTAAGTACTAAGATATCTCTAAAACACTAGCCTCTAAGTAGATATTAAGAAGAGCGAGTTTATTATTACTAGAATAAAATTCCTAGGCCTTATTATTAGCATAGAAGGGATCTAAAAGGACTCTAAGAAGGTTACTGCTATACAGAAATAGCCAGTACCTACGTCAGTTAAAAGCCTATAATCTTTCCTAGAATTCTGTAACTTCTATAGAGCTTTTCTAAGAAACTATAAACACATTATCTAACTACTTATTAAGCTATTTAAGAAGGGTATATAGTATATCTTTAGTAAACATAAGCTAGCAGCCTTCTAGTAAGCTAAGAATCTAATGCTATTAGATAATATCCTAGTTTACTACTTATTCTATCATTAAACGCGCATAGAGATAGACGTAAGTAATAAAGTTATTATAGGGATACTATTATAGCTTTAAGAGGATAGCCTTTAATGACCTATAGTCTTCTACTCTAAGACTATAAGTAAGCCCTAAATAAACTATAATATATATAATAAAGAAATATTAGCTATAATCTATAGCCTCCGAGAATGGCGCTTGTAGCTTATAGACTTATAAACTACTAAGTTATTTAGTACCTTAATTAACTATCGCGCGCTAGAGTACTTCTCTATAAAGTAAGAGCTTACTTTCTACTAGATATACTAGATAATAAGTATAGTAAACTATTATTTAATGTTTATTTATTACTTTAGTATAGCTAATATAGTAGCCGACGCGCTCTCACGTAAGTAAAAGAAACTAAAGACTTAAAAAGATAAGAATAAAGCAGCCTAAACACGTGTCTTTTTTTTAGTAGAGTAAATTAACGTTAGCTTTATTAAGACTGTAAGTAATAACCTAGCTATACTGTCAGTAAAAGGCATGCTAGCTACTAATATAATTAAAGTAATTACTACTAATATTTTTATAGTCTTACTGCCCTTAAATAATCCTTACTTACTAATTAATTATATTATTAAGGTGAACTATAGCTATGAGAGTCTATAGCTATTCTAAGAGTACGCCTTTTCTAGTAACTATCTAGTATAGAAACTTAGCTAGAGCCTTTTTATATACTATAACAAGCTAGTAGTTCCTACTATATACTTCTTAAGAATCTATTTTATTTAAGCTATCTATGCTACCTAGGTGACTACTTATCTAAGTAAAAGAAAAATAGATAAGCTACTTTACAACCGCTACTACTAGAGCTGTATAGGCAAAGATATAAATAACTATATAGTTATATATAAAGCTTATAAATAGAGCTATATATCTTATAATAAAACTTTAGGCTTACTTAAATCACTACTAATTTCTAAGCGAGTATAGTAAGATGTCTCTATAGACTTTAAGTTTTTCCTTTTAAATAAGAAAGAATATAACTGCGCTTTTATTATCATGGACTGGCTAAATAAGCATTACTTCTTATTACTTTACTATAAAACCACTATAGCTGCTTAAGTAGCTAATATATACTATTACTACATCTAGTAAGTATTTAGCCTGCTTAGGTTAATAGTTTCTAATCACAATTCTTAGTTTACCTTAGTATTTATAGATGAGCTATATTAACTAATAGAAATTAAATAAAAGCTCTTAACACTATATCACCCCTAAACTAATAGAAATACTAAAGTTTTAAACTAGTACATTAACCAGCGCTTATGCTTATTTGTTAACTATTATTAAGATAACTAGTTAGACCTGCTGCCTTATATAGACTAGACTTAAGTAATTCTACTGCATAAGACTATAGGCTTATTATCTTATTAAATTAAGTTTAATCACTAGCTAATCTATTACTAGGACTAGGAGAAACGTATAAAGGTATTTATTATAGTTTGTAAATAAATATTACGTAAGGAAGCGCAGAGCTATACTAAAGCTCATTATAATATAATAAAGCTAGCTATAGAGATAGCTTAATAAGAGATTGCTTAAGTATAAGAGTAATAAGCTTAACAGGCTAATAAGAAACACTATAAGCTAGACTTTTCTATAAGAGATAAGGTATATGTTACACCTAAGGGCTTTACTACTAGCTAACTTAGCTAAAAGCTTAACTAGTAAATATATAAACTTTATTCTATTATAGACATAAAAAGATATTTCTATTATCTTAAGCTGCTGTCGCACATGCGTATGCTTAATATCTTTTATATAAACTATTTATAAAAAACTTCTACTTGCTTACTGCCTAGCTAAATTAAACTTAAGAAACTGCCTATTAAGATTAACGGGCATCTTAAGTGGCTAGTATAGGAAATCCTTAATAGCTACTTATTCTATAGCTAACTATAGTATAAAGTATTCTAGCTAGCTTATAACTTAGATTCTATCTGGTATAACGCCTGAGGCTTTATAGACGCCCTATATAAGGTAAGAGACTACTATAAGGCCTATCTAGAGAAAGCAGGACTATTAGCATAACTAGACACCTAGTTAAAAGTATATAAAGCAGAGAAGAGCCTGGACATAATAGAGAAGAACAACAAGGCAGCTTTAAAAACAAGAATAATATAGAGACCAGTAAGAAAGAGATTATAACCTAAAGACTTAGGGACGAGCTTTTTTTAGAGAGGGGGTAATATAACAGTACTGCTTACTCTACTTGCTATAGGCTATATAATATCATGACTAGCTATACTAGCTATAACCTAGTATAGAGCTTAAAATATAGCTAGCTTACGCTTAGGCTATACACTACCCTATTTAAGAGCAAGCCCCCTTTATACCTCTTCTCTTTTTATCTTAGTATAGCTAAAATAGAGCTAACTTATTTTATTAACCTATATTTATATAATAATGCGTAAAGACTGAGCCCGTTATTACACTCTTTTTAATATCTTTAAAACATACTTCTTTCTAGTACTTATATTTTAAATATAGTAGGTAATTATAAAGCTTTCCTTACTAAGCTTTTCCTTTAAGATAATAGAACTAATAATAGATATATATATTTTTAAGGAATATTAGGTTTTTAAATAGCATATAAAGTTAAGCTTTTTAAAAAGATTTTTTGTATTTACTATCTTCAGGCGGAATTTAGCGACCCTTTTTTAGTATACTAGTAATTTAATATTATAAATAGAAACTATAGTATAAAACTAAAGTAACTAGATTATATTAATAATAATAATATAAATATTTTTTAGAAATTTATATTCTCTAATAATTTACATACCGCTATACTACTAGCCTTTATTTTAATTATTATACTTAACTAAAGTTCTGCAGGTAGAATTTAGATCTTTAATAATAAAATAGTTCTTATTATTAAATCTAAAAATAAAGTAGTTAAAACTAATACTATTTATTTATTAAAAAATAAAGTTACTTTTTAAATTACTACTAGTAATAAAACTATAATAATTTTTAAACTATTACTAAATATTAGCTGTAAGTATGTTCTATAGTTTAGACTATTATATTACTCTAGTACTACAGTAAATTCCTAAGTATAATAGTTATATTATAGGTTATATAATAACTATAATACTACTAGTTTCTTATACTTTAGCTTAACGTAACATAACTTATTTTTAGATATAATAATTATAAAAACTATATTATTATAGCCATTACTAACTACTAAATAAATAAATATAATAGTGTTCTTATTATCTATATTAAATCATATCTCTATTAATAAGTAAAGTAACAGAAAAGAGGATAAAAAGTATTAAAAAAATATAAGATATTATTACTTAAGTTTTAAACATCTCTACATAATCCTTATAAAGTATATAACTATAGTATAAGAGAAAGATATTATTAGTATAATACTATACTTAATAAAGTAAAAAAACTAATAGTTTTTATAATTTATTAATTCTTAAAAGCTAACTAGCTAAAACTAGAGTTTATTATTTATTAGCTACTTTCTATTATAGTGCTATACTAATAATACTTTTTCCTAATACTATAATACCTTTAAAGAATTTACTAGTATTTAATTATTATACTAGCTATTAGTTTCTACTGCTAAACTTAGCTCTATTATCCTAAAACTTTATTTAAATAATAAAAAAATAATTTTATAGAAACAGAAAATAGAATATCTACTATTAATAAACAGCTAAATTTATATTAAGCTTATAATTAAAATATGTATTATTTAAAGAAAACTAAATACTACAGGCTTAGTAATTTCTATCTAATACTAGTATTCTCCTCTTAAGACTTATTCTTAAAAGTGAATTAGCTTTTAAGACTAGTAGTAAAATAATTCTTCTTAATAAAAAAATTAATAGTAATCTTTATACTGTATTTTTTATTTAAATTAAAACTTTTATTTAAGTTAGAATTTCCTAAGCTGATTGTTTATAATTAGTTTAATATATAAAAAGTTTTTTACTAGTATGTTAATAGCTCTAAATTAGACTTCCTAATTAATATTAACTAACTACTTAAGAAATTTACTATATTTAGAATTATAATTTTTATACTAGTATTTATTATAATTACTATAGTGTTATTATTTTATTATTTAAAAAGACTATTTTTACATCCCTGCTTTACGTATTTATCTATAGTAAATCTATTTTCTAGTTTTATAATTACTATATACTTAATAATATTTATAACCTAATTATTATTTTTATTTAAGCTATTAATTCTCTTAAGAAGTATATTAGTTTATTTCTTAATCTACTCTATTAGCAGATATTAGTTATTGTTTTTATAAATTAAAAAATTAAATATAAACTATAGTATAATAACACCTACTAATTATATATCTACTAATAGTTAGTAACCTATTTTAAATTTATATTTAGTTTAGTTATTTTAAGCTTAATATTTCCTTATAAGTTTTTATTATTTAATATAATTTAATAAAAGCTCCCACGTAGAATATAGTACCTAGTTTTTATATAAAAATAGCTATAAAATTTTTTACTAGAATAGAAATAATAATTCTTTATATAGTTATAGATACTTAGTAAAACTAGTCAACACCTAGTAAAAATAAACACTAGTTATTATAAGAGTAAGTAATAGATTATTTAATTAGTAAACTAATTTACAGATATTAGAATCTTAATATAAAATAAATAATTATAATAATAGAAAGAAGTCTGTCTACTGCTATTTAGTTTATTTTATTTTAAAATATATTATAAAATCTCTAGACCGTGCTTAACTCTTTAGAGTTTTTTTAAAATAATAAAATAGTCTAGTCTTAGCTATAAAGATTTTATTATAATAATTATAGCTTTTTAATACTCCTTAGAAAGGAAAGGTCTGATATTAAAAGTTCTTAAATTATTATATTCTAGAAAATTTAGTATATTATAGTTATTATAATTATATACTAATAATTTTACTACTTACTTATTATAATTAGTGGTATAAAACGGTTTAAGTTTCGTACTTTTTAAAAATAAACTTAGTAATAAAATCTCTGTTAATTAGACTGTACTATTTAAGCTACTATTAAAGTTAGTTAGTAGTTTTAAAGACTAATATAATATTAATTATAAGTTTACTAAATATAATATTACTACCACCTTAATACAGCGTGCTTATAAATATAATTTTATATATTAATAGTTTAATTAATTAATGCTCTTTAAGAGCGCCTTATTAAGTAAAGTTAAAATAAATAAATATTTATATCTTATTAGTTAAGTATATAAAATAAACATAAAAAGCTATTTTATGCTCTTAATAATAATTCTATTAAGCTATATATAATATAAATAATTAGCTATCTACTCATCCACCCCAACCCCAGCCATTATTATATATTTCAAGTATTTAATATCTTTATTATCTATTTTTTTAAGTATAGATTGGATATAAGGGCTTTTATATAGCTATGAAAATACTAGTAGTTTATATAAAAGTAATTATAAGTATTTATATTATAGTCTTAAGTAATTATATACGCGTTTAAAAGGTTTTAGAATAGGTTATAAAGTTAATAAATATTATTAATTACTATCTAGGTCTTATCATAGTGTCTGTTAAAATTATAAATAGTAATAATACTTAAATTATATTAGTCTACTAAGTAAAGAGTATAGCATATAAAAAGAAATAAATATATTTAATAATTAGGTTAATACTTTTAGTTACTATTTATAATTCTTAAAGAACTACAGAGGCAAACTTAGCTGATAGTAAGAATATAAAATTCTATAAGTATCCATATAAAGAGTTAGTATTATATAAATAAGAAGATAATTTTTAATACTATATTTTTACTTTACTATTTAATTAGAATTAGTTAATAATTTATGTTATAAAGAAATTAGATAGCGTTAAAGCTTTTATTATTACTTAGTTAAAAACTAACAGATTAACAATCTAGCATGTTTTGAATTTAACTTAATATTTATATATTAACTCTAAGTACTCTAGAAACTCTTATGTTGTATTTATATTATATTCTAATACTAAATAAATAGGCTTTTATTAACTTAAGGCCTAATTTACATTAAGTATAGCCGGTAACTAATACTAATATTAAAAATATAATTTTCTAAACTAAATAAATTAAATATATTACTATTTAAGTTAAGAGTTTAAACTTTACTAATATTAGTATATAGATTATTAAGAGACGTGTTAGGGTAATAGAGAATTTTAAATTTCCCTAAAGCTACTTTTTTCTATTATATATATCTTTTAATTATATTAGTTCTTAGTAACTTTAAACCTTAAGTATTAAGTTTCTTAACTATATATTTAGTCTAATAAGAGACTATTCTAAAGTAAACTATATTTACTAGTTTTATTTAATATATTATTATTATAAAAAAATAGATATTAATATTTCTTATTATTTATTAACCTTAAGGCCCTGTTTTTTAAATGTGTAGGATTTTTATTTTCTTATAATCCCTACACAGCACTAAAGAACTAAAGGCATTTATTTATATTTATTAGTTATTAAATAGCTATTATTCCGGCTATTAGAAATACCTATTATTATAATAAAATACTTTTTAGTTTCTACTTAAAGTTGATAGTATATTTATATTAAGTAAGCTATTCTCTAAAATAGCTATATTATAAGCCTGCTTTTATAATTTAATTAGTAAAATAAAAAGCTTTAAACTCTAAATTTTCGGTTTAAAGTCTACTTTCTAATACTTAGATATAAGATAATAATTTCTATATATATTAAAAATAAAGTATTAGGTAATATAGTAATTTATTATAACATAGCAAAACAGAATTAGTATTAAAAATAATAGAGTATTTTTCTAATAGTTTTCTTTAGTAAGTAATTATATATATATATATATAAAGTATTATTAAGAAATATTTTTAAAAATAACTTTTTATAATAGTGGTGCTGCACTAGTGCTCTGTAGCTATTACTTAATTATATTATATAATCTTATATATATCTCAAACTTTCTGCTCTTTTTAAGGGGTAAATTTTAATTTTATTTTATCTTATATATAAAAATTACTACGCTGCTATTAAACCTTATTATACTTTTAAATTTTTTATTATTTACATGAATTATTCTAACCGTGAAACGTAATATTAATTTTATTTATTAGATAAAATAATATAACTAGTTTTAAAGCTCACACTTTGTTCTGTAAATCTCTTATAAAGTTTTAGTAATAATATATCTATTTAGAGAATAATATTTACTCTTTTTAAACTTAGTAACCTGTTTAAGTTATTTGTAAGATTCTAAAGTATAAATAGTTTATTTATATTCTCTTTTATAATTATACTAATATTTAGTTTTTCTAGTAATCTTGGTGTAAGTACTTACTAATTTAAAATATTAGTTTTTTAAAATAAATACCTTTTAAGTTTCTAATTAAGAAAATATCTATAATTATAAGCGTTTTAAAATAAATAAAATTAGTAAAACTATTTAGAGCTTTTAGGTAATAATTATTAAGGCTTTAAGTTCTAAAATTAATTATAAAATACTTTAGAGAGTTTTTATATATTAAGAGAACAAAGCATAAGTCTAAAAGGCTAAATTTAATATTCTATTAAAAAATAATATTAAGATATTTAAGAGTTATATTTTTATTTTTATTTTATTAATTTACTTAAGCTGTATATTATGACTATATAGGACTAAAGTTTCTAGTTTTAGATACTTAAAAGTTTTAGAGTATAAATAATTAAGGTCTAGAAAAATATCTCTTATAATATAATTATAACATGTATTTAATTTAATATAGCAGAGATATAGAACTCTTTAGAGAACTTTAGTAAGTTATAAAAACTATTTAAACTCTACCTATTTATTAGTGCTTAAGATATAGAGATTTTTGAGTCTAAAAAAGCTATAGAAATTAGCTAATAAAGAGGTATAGTCTTTATTAATATTAAGTCTAATAGAGTTATAAAACAGTAGTAAAATATTCTATATAATATTAAGTATTATATATATAATATTTAGAGTAAAACTAATTATTAATATTAGTATTAATTATTTAAAAAGAATATTAAGGCTATTCTGTTATTCTTTTAAGATATTTTTATACTATATTTTCTAGGTAGTATTTATTATATTTTTGTATATTTTCTTCTAGCTATCTCCTCTATACCCTTTTACATTATTTTAATATATTTCTAAAAAAAATAAATTAGGGTTTATTATATTCTTAATATTAATAAAATACTTTATAAGATTAGGTTTAGCTAGTAGTATTCTAATAAAAAGTAATAATATTCTTTATATAGAAGCTTTTAGACTCTAAACTACTAATATTAAATAAAATATAAACTCTATAATTTTGAATATACATTATAATATAAGATATAAAGACTATAGAAATTTGGTTTATAAGTAACTTTTTTATTAATCTGTCTTATTAAGCGCTTATATCAGGAAAAAAATTTATAGCTAAGAATTTTATATTCATGCTATTCTAGTATTTCTAGTATTTTTAAGTATTTAGTAGTATTTAGCTGCTAAACGTGACTTCTCTTATAACTCTACTACAAAATACAGCTAATTACAACTTTATTTAAGTATTTAATAGTATTTAGTTACTAAATATGACTTCTTTTATAACTTTTCTACTAAGAAGTATAGCTAATTACAACTTTAACTATAAGTATACAGTAAGATGCTATAAAATGCTATTAAATACTATAATATACTATACTCTCCTTCTAAATTCTATATTATTTTACTTGTATAATAGTCTAGTTTTTGCCTATCTACTTTCTAAAATTTATTACTAATATCTATAGGCGCTGTAAGCTTGTAAAGTTACTATTTTCTATCTATACACGCTAAGTTTCTTCGTATGTAAAGAACTAAACTTAGTTTTCTATTTAGCTCTAACAGAATTTTCTTTTCTTTATTCTCTTTTCTTTATATACTTATATTAAGCTAATATTTAGGTTTATTAAGCCTTTTACTAATTTATTTACTAACGTGTATTTAGACCTGTATTAAGCTATCTCTAGAGTTTTATACTAAGCTGTCTTTAAAGCTCTATATTAAGCTATCTCTAAAGCTCTATACTAAGCTGTTTTTAGAACTCTATACTAAGCTATTTTTAGAGCTCTATACTAAGCTATCTCTAGAGCTTTATATTAAGCTATCTTTAGAGCTATATATTAAGCTACTTTTAGAGCTTTATACTAAACTACTTTTAGAGTTATATACTAAGCTATCTTTAAAGCTGTATACTAAGCTATTTCTAGAGCTATATACTAAGCTACCTCTAGAGCTATATATTAAGTTACTTTTAGAGCTATATATTAAACTACCTTTAAAGCTCTACACAAAGCTCTAAATATAATATAGAAGCTAATTTCAATTTAGTATAGGAGCTAATTTCAATTTAGTATAGAAGCTAATTTTAATTTAGTATAAAAGCTAATTTCAATTTAGTATAAAAGCTAATTCTAATTTAATATAAAAAGAAGAAAGTAAATAAAGCTTATATAGTATTTTATTATTTTATATAGTAAATTAGTAGTAGCTACTAATTTAAAATTATAGTTTAAAATATACGTTCTACGTATAAAAAGTGAACTAGATATAAGATATATAATATACTTAGTATTAAATTTACAAAATACGCGTAATAAACAATTATATAAATATTACAAATAATAATAAAAGCTTTAGAGGATATAATCGTGTATTTTATAGTATTTTATAAGATAATATTACATTTAGCGGCTTAATACTGCTTTAAAGTTAAAACTATAAGCTATAAAATAAAATATATAAAATGCATAAATAGTAGCTAATTACTATTAAGTATTATAAAAATACTACTAATTTTTTTCCTGACGTAAAAGCCGTAATAAAAGTAATTATATTAATTTACTTAAATAAACTATAAGTTAGATATAATATAAGTAATTATTTTAATAAATATACTATTAATACTTACTAATCTCTAATTATAAGCTATTTTTAGTTATATAGTGGTTAGTAGTTAGGGTAGTTAGAATAATTTAAAAACTAAATTACAAAATAAACTCTTATTAATATAAGTGTTTAAAACTAGATTATTAATAGTATTATATTATTATAAAGAAATATAGGCTTTAATATTACATAAGAGACTACTTAGTTAGTTACATTTTTACTAAATTAATTTATTTAATTACTTATATTTACAGTACTTCTTATAACTATATTTAAGTTATATTTTTTTTAAACTCTTTTTTAAATAAGTGCTGTAGTAGTCTCGGGTAATAATAATAGCTAAAACACTTAAATTTTTATATAGAAAATAGATTATAATCTTCTTATATCTTCTTATAGAATAATATAATAATACTTAAACCTTAATTTTTTTAAATACTTTTAGTGATTCTTTCTAGAAGAAAATATACATTCCCTTAGTATATTTTTCCTTATATAATTATTTTTATAGCTGCTAGATTTCTCTTATATTACTTAATTAAACAATTTAGAAATATTATATTAATTAAATTTTTAACTTATAAGTATTTTATAAAAGGTTTTTTTTTTAAATTAAGCTACAGTTTAACTCACCTAGGTATAAAATATTAACTAGTTTAGAATAATATAAAAAGTTAGTAATAGTAAAAAAATTTAATATTTCTAAAGTCTAACTTTACTTATTAATAAATACTATATAATAAATTACTAAAAGGCTTATAGATTTATATATAGCTAGCTATATACTTATATATTAGATAACTTTATATAACTTAATTATAGTTACTTACATAGCATAAAGTGACTAAGCTGTATAAAGATTTATATATAAAATATTAAGTATAAATAACTTAGTATATTTAGATATATAATTATATAAATACTTAAGACTAGTTTAAATAGTGCTATTATACTAGTCTCATTCTAATTAAATATAGTTAAAATAGAAAATAGTTAACTAGCTAGAAATTAATTTATAAATAATTATACTTACTATATAAGTATCTTCTATATTTTCTTATTATTTAGATTATAACTATAATATAAAGAAGAATCCTTACTAGATATATACCTTACTTATAATAAAAATAATAAAAGTTATATATATATTAAAAAGGTGTGTAGCGTATTACACTGCGGCCACTATATTAATTAATTTAAAAGTAATTTAGAAAAAAATAAATTAGATTAATTTACTAAGAGATTTAGCTTATTTAACTGCTTTTATAACTTTTCTAGAATTCTTATTTAAATAAAAGTCGGTAAATAGACTTATTACATAGCTAAATACTAACTTTTTAATTTATTTATTAATATAAGTCTAAATAAAGTTATTAGTAAGGGAATTAATAGCCCTAAATTTAGTATAGCTACTAAGCTATTAATAGAATATTTATAGTAAAATATTTTTTAAAGCACTTTTTATAATTTAGATATAAAAATATTCATAATAACACTAACTTATTTAAAAGTAAGAATATTATAAAGTTTTTTATATATCTAAACTAATTATTTGCTTCTTTAAGGCGTTTCTTTTACTTTTTCTTAATATCTTTATTTATATTATTATTTTATATAGCAATCAGCCTATTAGTATACTCCCTAAGAAGTAATTAATACTCTTAATTAATATAATTTTCTATATTGATGTGTTAAACTATAATTAAGCTATTTACTAGTAGTTTAAAAAATATAATAACTTTTAAAGAGCTTAAGTATAAATAAATACTACTTAATTAGTCTTATAAGTTTAGTAAAATATTTTTTATAATATAGAAAATTATTTTAAACAGAAACTTAATAATTAAGGCGTTAAAAAAAAAGATGCTATAATAATAACATAATATAAAAAAAAAATTTAAATTTTCTCTAGATTATTATTACGCTAAAAATATGAATTATAGCGTATTAAAAAGCTAACTTATTAAAATAGTATATAACTTAAATACTATAGCTAAAAATAATAATAAATACTAAAAATATAGATATTTACTTTTTTTGAAATCTAAGGGAGCTATTTTCTAAAGAGTATAGAGCCTAAATATAAAGACACTAAGATAGTATAATCTAATAACTAAAGTATATATATAATTAAAAAAACTTAGTGCTATTAAATAAGACTATTTATTATAAGTTACTATAATACCTAATAAATTTAAATTAGTTTATAGCTTAAAACTGTCCTTTATTAAGTAGAAAATTAGACTTTATAAATAAAATATAAATAAAACTATTAGAGAACTCTATATAATGGCTTTGTATAAAATTAAGGAGAATTTCTTAATATTCTTAGGCCCTAAGATTCCTATTAAAGGGAACGGCTAATTACGTGACGTGAAATAAGAATTAGAAAAAGAAAATATACTAAGTACTATTATATTAACTAACTAGCTAATAATAGACTATAGTATATTATTACCTATATGTATAATAAAAGATTTTAAGGTGGCTATAAAAAAATAAAACTAAAAGCTATATTTAAAATTCTATATATACAGGACATTTTTTCTTTCCTAACTTTTTTATAATTAGGCTTTTTATAGTGCCTAGTAGAAAACTATAATCTAGCTTAACTAGCTAAATATTAGATTATTCTATTTACTATATTTATAATAACTTTATTACTTAAGAGTATTTAGTTCTATAACTAGCTAAAGCTATAAACTCTATATAGTAATATTTAGATATATAGTAGCTTATAGTAAATTTAAATATTCTTATATTTAATAAATACACGTAAATAGAGGTCTATACATTATTTAAATATTTTATATATACTATTATAATATCTATTTAACACTCTTCTTATTTCTATAGACTTTTTATTAATAGTTGGTAGGAATTAACTAATAGAGAAATTTTTAACCTTTTTTGTTTTTATAATAATATAGTAATGTCTTTTTTTTAACACTAATTTTCTTTTTCTTTTTACTAAGGAATATCTTAATACTTGAGATGTTAAAACCTATAGTATTTTACTAATTTTATTTTACTTTCTTTTTTTTTAATATAAAACGCTAGATTGTATTTTACTTTATATAAATTATTTAGAATATTAATAACAAACTTTTTAGTTACTATATAGTAGAGATATATGATTATGGAAGTACTATTTAGAATATTAATTTTATATATTTATCTTATAGGAAATAAGTGTTATTAATTAAGGTTAGAGTCTATATTTATAATTATTACATATAAGAACTAGATACTTTCTATACTTTTTATAATAGTAATTATTTATATTTATTAATATAATAAGTATAGCACGTAGGTAAGGATATAGAATATATAAGTCTAAATATATATATATAGAAATAAAGGTTATATTAACACTCTGAATAATTATAGTGCTAAATAGGGAATATTTTTTGTTTAGTATTATATTTAATTTCTAGAGCAGCAAAGCGGATAGGCTGTTGTATATAAATTTAAAAAACTAGTTATATATATTTACTTAATATATTTAAATTATTCACCTGATAAAAGTATGCGTAGTATAGAATTATTTATTTTACTACTTTTTATATCTATTTAAGCTTTATATCTAAAGCTATTATTATTTTATTATTTAGTTACTCTATACTTTTTCCTATTGGTTTTAATATATCTTTTTTTTTTACTAATTAAGATTTAGCTTCATTTTTGATAAGACAGCCATACAGGTGTAAACTACAAAAATATGTTCTTTATTTAATATATAATAAAATTTATATATTTAAAAGACTTATAAGCTCTACTAAGCGCTTATTAGGATTATAATTAAGAATAGTATATAGAAAAGTAGTAATATATAGCCGGATCCTATCTTTAAGGATACTTTAAACCTTATTTCTGACCTCAGTAGAATCCTGCTAATATAGATTATAAATAAAGTTAATTAAAAAGTAAAGAAAATGACTTATAAGGATAGTATTACTAGATAATATTTACCATCTATTTAGTACGCTCGTTAGGCATTTGTTTGGCAGGAAAATTTAGAATCTAAGAAAAGTATTAACTCTATATACTTTAATGTGATATAGAATAGAAATAATATAATAAGCCCCCTAGCTAGATAAAGCTACGTAAATAAGAATAATGGAATTAGAGAAACTTTTAACACTATTTAGTCCAGCAGCCAAACACTAGGTCTATTTCAAAAAATTAGATAGAAAAGTTATTAAATCTAGATTTTCTTTAAGTTATTAAAATTTCTATATTAAGTTTACTAGTGGCTTTTTATTATCTACGTGCTCTTCTAGTGTGGTAGGCTCTCCAGCATTAAAAGATACTACCGTGTTTAGGGTGCTGGCTGGATCCCCTAGGGAGAATTAGAATATGCCATTAATTTAGATATAGTCTAGCTTACTCAAAAGAGGTTGCTATCTATTATTCTTAATGTAAAAAGTATGAATGTGTTTCCTTAGGTTATTATTTCGGCTGAAGGTCTTCACTTCAATGTAGTGCTAGTACTAGAATACTAGCCTCTTATAAATAGAATTCTCATATCGCGTAAGATCGTAGATCCGGGAGAAGACCTTATTATAGGGCTAGCTTATCTTTAGATTAATACGCTTATATTTAAGAAGTTTCTTCTATAAATTACGCTCCAGGAGCTTCTTATATCTATTTGAGCTTTATATCCAAAGCCGTTAGTAGTTACCTACGTTTTGGTACTAAAAGAGGCACTTAATAAAAGTTACTGCGATGGGTCTAGAGGCATGAATGGCAATTTAGTATACTAGTAAGTAAGGTATCTATCCCTAGAACATGCGCACGTAGGCTCGGTAGAGTTATGGAGTCTTAGCTACTTAACTATAGCATATTAGACAGAGCTTAACGTGTCTGCGGATGGGTTAGAGCGTTTTGCTGGTAAAAAGTTTTCTAATAAGGGCAATAAGGTGTTCGCTGTTATTAGTTTAAACTCTACTATAGAATAAATTTAATCCCTTCTTTGACTTGCAGCTGCGCTGCTGCGAAATATAATACTATCATATATATATTTTCTAAGCGTGAAGTTTAGTTTGCTGTGAGACTCAGCTACTCTTTCTCTAGAATTAATAAGATTATGAAAGATCGTACTGATTGAGCTGCAGGAAAAAGAAAAAATCTATGCTCAATAAAAAGAGTACAGGTTTTAGCTAAAAACGCTTTCAATGTATCTATCCAAGCCATACAAGTGAACAAGGTTATGTCCTAACATATTTCCAATCAAAGATGACTCTATACGGACGTGCAGCCCCTTCCGTATAAGCTCTTGGTTTAGGTAAGCACCGTACCTATGTAAAATCAGCAGCCAAACGCCCGCGCCCGCGCCTGCGGTGTTTGAAGTAAGTGTCGACAGAATGCGAAGACTTTAGGTATCGTTATTCGTGGTTGCGATAGGAAAATGGGCAGATGCGCCGAGACGTCGTCAAAATCAAAAATACGATAGAAATAAAATCATTGATGGTTTTTATGATGAAGAACCCGTTTTAGACCTAGATCCGGAGTGAGAAGTCTTTAGGTGCATCCTCTTCACGTGGTCCCTCTGTGGATTTCATTAGTACCTTTCCCGTCCCAAAATTCGACAGAGCGAAGGTCTTACCATATTGTCCACTCGGCTAAACACTCTATTGCAACCTTCCCAGTCACACCGTACGCTGTGATTGTGCCCTGCTTCGTGCCTTGCCAGCTCTTTCTTGCTAGAAAATCCGCCGCCAGTCGACTGCGGGCAGCCTTCATGGCGACAGAAGAGGGGTTTGATGTGTCGCTTGTGATGTTTCCTTAAATCACCACCATTCTTGTTGGGATAACCGTAGGCCTGGAGGTCTGGCGAGCTGAGGGAGAGAGAACGAGAAATAGGAGGCGGAGATCGGTCCACAGGAACATTCGATAGAATACCGAGTCCTCCCGTGGACGAAGCTGAATCCGACCCTGATGGCCTAGTTGACTGAGGAAGCAGTGATGCGTCTGGTTGCAGAGATTGGGAAGTATTCAAAGTTTGTGAGGGCCAGAATTGTGGTGGGTATGGAGAATTGACCACGGCCCGGTAGTCGTGTGGTTGCGGGTAAATTTGACCGGTCCCAGGTAGACTCGTTGGAGGACGATGGCTCATTTGTTGAAGCAGTGGTGAATACATGATACTTGGAGAGGATTGACAAGTGCTGGACGGGAATAGATGACCAAAACCATCATCTTGTCCCATGAGGGCCATTTCTGCTTCAGGAGAGAAGAAGTTCGACATAGTAGGGAAGTTCGACTCCGAGGAGCCAAGAGCGGTAGAATGCAGCAGCGGAAGCGGGATTCGAAAAGCGGTAATCGTCCAGATTAGACGGACACTGAGTTGGGGTGTACGATGCTCGTATATTGTGTGAGAACAGGCCAGTGCACTTGAGTAGGATGCTCGAGTGAAGGGTAAAAACGGCTGGGTTATAAGCTGAAGGAGTTGTGGGAACCTACGTGGCGGACCGTGGCCCCCGCTGCCAGCTTGAGGCCGCGTAAACCAATGACCTTTCAATTCAAGACGCGCTGAGATGCACCGGCTTTTACAGTTCAAGACGCAATATTGGTGCCAAAAACAAGGCGTTGTAGCGAAATTTGACTGCTTTCCTTCTCGTTCAAGAAAAAGCCGCGCTACATGGACTGCCAGCTTGGATCTACCACGCCGCTAGCGCACATCCAGCCTCATTCAGCCGATCAATGCAGTTGAACACCTCTGAGCCAAGCAATCTCTAACCACATCAGAAACACTGCAAGCCGCTCCCTTCGATCGGGCGCTTTTTGCCCGGATTTGATAATGAGTCATTCGCAGAAGTGGCTGTCTCATGTTTGGCAACAACACTCGCCCTTCGTCAGCCCAAGGCAACATGATTGATCTAGCAGGACAGAGTGCAACCGGGTCAATGTCGAAGAGCGGGAGATTATTCTGCCCTCATGTGCTCGCGAAGATAGGTAGAGACGCGGATCTAATCTTACCCTCCCCCTTCATCTCCGCAGTCCAATTTTCGTTTGAGGTCCATCCAGAATCCCACGCAGTCACAGCCGTGTTGTGCGAAGATGTGCAGGTGGATGGCGCTAAAAGTTTGATTCAAATGTTGACTAGATCGTACATCAGTGTACGGCTTCATATAAAAGAACTAAAACTCTATACGGAAGCGTCTACTTTGGTAAACATAAATTTAGCCCAAGCAGTGTGAGGGACGGCCAGAAAGTGGAATTAGTAAACCAAGGGCCTTCAATGACTTTGTTAAGTTCAAGTCCGCTACAAGAAATTAATTTGGTAAGCTTGATTTCTCAAGTACGAGGGAAGTAACAATTATAAGCAGAAAAAGTGATTAAATGAATGTGTGCTCCATCGCTTGAATGTGCATCCCAGTAATTATAAGTAAATTCATTAGCTAACCTCTATCTATTAATAGACTGACAAATAAACAAGCAGCCGTCTGTTGTTATACCGCTAAATAATATCATTTATTTAACAACCAAACTAACGTATTCCACAACCGAACGGGTCTCACAACCGAACGGGTCTGCCGTGCCAAGACCATCACCAAACACTCAACACACTCTCTACACGAACAGTATGCCACGAAAAGCGAACAAGCAGGCCCAGGAAAGACAAGGAAGGCTCCTTATAGCTATGGACGCATATAAAAAGGGCCAATTTCCTGATATCAAGGCTGCTGCGCGTATGTATCGCGTGAGTCCTGAGACCCTACGATGTCGCCTCAATGGTCGGCAACCACGCGACGCAATCCTCGCAAATGGTCGAAACCTCGATAACGACGAAGAGCAGACGCTTACTAAGTGGATATTGGACCTTGCCTCTCGTGGTTACCCTCCTCGCAAGCGAATTATGGAGGACACAGCCAATATGTTACGGCGCCTCTAAGGCAAGAAGCCAGTAGGCAAAAACTAGGTAAATAACTATGTTTTACGCAATCCGGAAGTGAAGCTTGCACAAAGCAAAAAGTACGATTACCAGCGAGCAAAACAGGAAGATCCTGAGGTAATTAGCGAGCATTTTCGACTCTTCAAGAACGTGGTAAATAAGCACGACATTCAGGATAATGATATCTACAATATGGACGAGATAGGCTTTATGAGGGGTGATATTAGAACTGCTAAGGTTGTTACAGCTGTTGATGGCCCTAAGTACCATATTCAGCCTGGCGATCGTGACTGGATGACTGTAATTGAGTGCATAAGTGCAGCCAAACACGATATTCCAGCCATGGTTATTGCTAAAGGAAAGGTCTTTCAAAACATCTGGTTTAATGAAGATGCTTGCGTTCCAGAGCAGTGGAAAATTGCTCTTAGTGAAACAGGCTAGACTAACGACAAATTAGGGTATATCTAGCTCACCCAGGTGTTTGATCCTGCTATGAAGGAGTATACAACAGGAATAAAGTAACTACTCGTCATGGATGGACACAGTAGCTACTGTTCTAAACCATTTGAAACATACGTAAGAAATAACAATATTATTCTATTATAGCTGCCCTCCCATTCCTCACATATTACGCAACCGCTAGATGTTGGTTGTTTTAGCGTTGTTAAACGACGCTATCGTTAAGGTATTAAACAGTTAGTTCATAGTGGTTAATATTACGTTAGTGTGGACAACTTTCTTCGTATCTACGCTAAAATTCGTCCTGAAGCGTTAAGCCATAGTAATATAGAAGCAAGCTTTAGAGCTACTAGTATTATTCCATTTAATCCTAAAGAGGTGCTCGTTAAATTAGGAGGTTTCTATATTACAATACCTGAACCGGTTTTTGCTTTTTTGATGATAAATTTAGTTAGTAACATACCTAGAACAGTACGATAAATTAAGAAGCAGTAGACAGTAATTAAACGTCGTTAACATAATCTTTAATAGCGTTTAACTTCACTTATAATGGTGGCCTTTATGAAGGCTATAAAGAGCGCTAAGTAAGCTATTTAGTCTCTTATAATTATAACTAAGCAATTAAAGCAAGCAGAAGCCACTAGCGCTAAGATTATTAAAAAGCGTAATATATAGGTTAAATATATTACCTAAAGAGAGAGCCTTATAATTAAAGAGGTAATTAAACTATTACAGAAGACTATAGTAGCTATAGTAGTTACTAAAAGTAAAAGTAGTAATATAAAAGCTTTAGCTTTAGCACGAGCTCTATACTACTATAGTAGCTATAAATTAATAGACTATACCATAAGGACTTGTTCTATACTCAAGAAAGCTTTAAAGAGTATTCTCTCCATATAAAATTAGATAGTAGTAGCATAATTTAAAGAAATCTATATGTTATTTATCATACCAAGAAATGACAAACCCGTTTAGTTATAAGACCCATTCGGTTATGGAATATATTATAGAAAGGCATAGAAAGTGAAAAGGTTTATATAAAATGCCTATCTTAGCTTCCTTTAAGAAATTATGGCTAAAAATAACTAACTATGTAACATGCCTATAATTACAACTTCTATTAAGCTTAAACTAATAATGCGAAGCTATTTTAACTTTAGTAATTAATATATAATTTTAGTATTTTACTTATAGTAGTGTAATTTCCTATAACTGTTTTAAATAATATAAACTAGAAACTAGATCGCTTGTGAAATGCATTAAGGGATTTAAAAGCTTTAGTAAAGTCCAAATCCCATAACTAGTTCCTATTCTTAAATAATTAATTTTTATTGTGGAGTATGAAAATCTAATTTTCCCTATAAAATAGCTAAGTAGTTTTTAGTGTAGGAAGAGTGTATATAATTATTAAAAAAAGGTACCTATAAAATTAGAGATTAGCTATTATATATACTAAGAGAGCTTAGTTACTTACTTAAGTAAAAAATAAAGAAATTAATAAAGTTAATACTTTTACTATAGAAAAAATAATAAACTTTTATATTTCCTAAATCTTTAGTTAAAGCTTATAAAACGAAATTATCAGAGACTATTAAATATTATGTAAATTTAAATTCACATATAATTAACCTATCTAACACTATTTAAACTAGTTTTTTTTATATAATAGAGTTCTTTTTAAGGCATGATGGCTAGTTAATTTATATACTTTTAATTAACCTTATTAGTTTTATAGCTATCTTTAGTTTGCCAGGAAAATTTTAAAAAATTCACGGGTTTAAATTATAATCTTAATTTATATAATAACTCTAAAACTACTTTTTTATTATAAGATAGTTCTTTAAAGATAACTTTTCTTTAGCTTAAGAACTTAGTTTAAAGCAACTATATTAAATATCTACTCTCTAGTTATGTTTTATTAGTGTCTGGTTTAAAAAATTACTAAAATACTAATAATTCTTTAAAATATAATTCCTAAGTACTTGCTCATACGTTTTATAATAGAGACTTTAGTATTACTAGTATTAGCTTTATTTATCTCTATTTTATTACTTTAAGTAGTAAGATATTATTTCTTAAACTTCTCTCTTAAAGCTTTAATATTCTCTTTATTCTAGTTATTAGAGACATGTTCTAGATATAAATTATCTAGAATTAAAAGAAAATATAACTTTAAGTTAGTAAAGTTATAATAATCTAATTTTTAATTAGAATTAATTTAGAATTAGAAGATAAGACTCACGCATAATAGCTTTTTACTTTTATAAAAGTTTATAGTAATTATTATAAGAGATTAAAAGCTTAATAATTCTATTTTATTTATCTTTAATTTTGTTTCTATATTTAATGATTATAATATTTGATAGGGTGGTGTCCTAAAGAGCTATTATTATTAAAACATAAATTAAATTCTTAAGTCTATTATTAAAACTTCTTATTAATATAATTTAAAATAGTAGGTTAATTTAGTGATCTCTGAATATTATAAGAAATACATTTATTAATTATTTATAGTTTTTTTAATTTAATAAATTTTAAACAGATACTATAATGAAGCCTTGGGAAGATATTTTAATTTTAAGAGATCTTTAATAAGAATTTATATCTACATCTTAATAACTAATTTTACGTAGAGAGAGGAGACTAGAAATAATAACTTAAAATAAAATAAACTATCTTAAGTATATTTATATATCTTATAAATAAACCTATTATAATAGGCTAATAGGATAGGGTGAGATAGAATATACTTAAATAAATATACCTAAATATAAAGTTAATATATAGTTAAACTAAAATTTTATAAAGTTTATTTAATTAATAACTAAGCTCCTTCTAAAGCACGAGAGTTAAATAATTATAGCTTTATTTATTAGTAAATTACGTATATTTACTTTTTTCTACTCTGTATTTATTAATTATCTATCTAAAACTTAGTGTTAATATATGTTATAATATTAATATTTTAGTACTAGCTAATTTATTTTTTAAAAATACTCTTTATTTTATATTATGTTAATATCTTTACCTTTTATAGTTAACTTAAAATACTATACTCGCATTATATATCTAGTATTAATACTGTAAAGGAGACTTAATTATAATATTTTAATACCTCCCTATATTAAAACTAGTACTAAGATTCTAATTTTATTTAGGTTAATAAAATCTCTAAGAAAGTTTATAAATCTTAATATTATATATTATTCTGTTAATAGTAATACGCGTTTTAATATTAGAATTCCTAAAAAAAAATTGTCTAAATTAGAAAAGCTAATTAATTTAAATAATAACGTAATTATAAGATTTTTATATAGCTTTAGCTAGCCTAAATACTTTCTCTAGCTCTTTTAAAAAATTATTCTTTTTCTTTTTAGTAATTTTTTTATGAAAAATTATTTTATCTTTCCTTTTATATTTATAAGAGCTTTCTTGTTAAGCCTTAACTATATTCTATTTATTTATATATTTATAGGCTTTAGATTATAAGCCTTGAATAATTCTTTTACTTAAATATTTAGTTTTAAACACTTTAAGTGCTTTATCTTACTATATTTTTATTATAATATATAAATAGAAAATAGCTATTTTTTTATTATCACTATATTTTAATAGCCTCTGCTTTTTAGGGTTTTGAGTATTTTTAATATTACTATATTCTAATTAATTATTAAGTAAAGGTTGCGTCTGTATATTAGAATATTACAAATTCTTATTAACACTATATTTTAGTTAATTATTATATAGAGATTGTTTTTTAAAATAATCAGGCATAATAGTCTCAAAACGTATTATAAATTTAGTCTTAAAATAAGTATATATACTTAAGTTAATTAGATATTATAAAAGCTTATAGTTAGCCTAAATTTTTGTCTATAATAACAGGCGGAAGGGCGTATAGATAGTAAAATAAACTTAGATAAACTAGAACTTTAAAATAGAACCTCTTTAAAAAAAGAAAAAAAGTAAGCGGAAAGAAAGAAATAGAGAAATATATTAAATAAAGTAAAAGCAGACTTATATTCTCTATATTATTAAATATAATAAGCTTTATATTACTATAGTTTAGCTTTTTTTTTTATAGAATAAATAGTTAAATAAACTTAACTAAGAATAGATAGCTAATAACGGAAAGTAATATAAGTACTAAGCTTCTACATTATCTGTTTTTATAAAGTAAGTAGATATAAAAAAAGTAATTAATACTTTTTTTCTATTTATAGCTAGTATATTATTTTATTTAATTAT
The DNA here is from genome assembly GCA_010093925.1 of Zopfia rhizophila CBS 207.26. Classification (NCBI taxonomy): domain Eukaryota; kingdom Fungi; phylum Ascomycota; class Dothideomycetes; family Zopfiaceae; genus Zopfia; species Zopfia rhizophila. The sequence continues at coordinate 95,605 of ML994740.1, read as the reverse complement.
AATATAAGCTTCCAAAAACGTAACTCTAGTATAATAGTAGTAGGTATAATTTTTAATCTATTTAATAAACTATTTAATAGGCTTTAGTAAGAGAGAGTTGAATAGATATTATATACTCTCTATTTACTTATTTTAAGCTAACTTTTAGTTTTTATGATAAGAAAATAGCTAAATATGTTTTATCTATTACAAGAGTACTACATACAAAAGGTTAAGAACTTAAAAAGAAGTATTAATTAATTACTATATATAATATCAAGTAATAATTCAAAACATTACGTGAAGAAAGGAAGAAATAAAATAGGCTATAAATAAAGTATTTAGGCGAAGATTCATGCGCTAGCGTAAGACTAATATATAAATAAATAATATAATAAAAAAACTTATAAAAAAAGCTTTTTTAAAAGGTTCTTATAAGATATTATAAATAGTTACTATGATAATACCCCCCTTTTAAATCTAAGCTCTTATAATAGGTGTTTATGTTAAATCTTAAATAGCAAGTTAATTTAGATTCTAGAAATAGAATTCTTTTATAGTAATTATATCTCAAAGATTATTTATAGATTACTATATTAGGTTATTATATTTAGTTTATTTAATAAGGTATTTATAGTGCTTCCGTCTGTAATTAAAGCGCAGCTTCTTAATTTACTTAATATAGTATTCAGTATTACTATTAATTTTAATAGGTTCTAGTAATAGGTTTTACTAATCTAGAAGGTATTTAAATTCAGGCACAGCTAGCTAAAGTAAAGATACATAAAAGACTAAGTATATGCTTAGGAATTTAGAAAGTTTAAATTAGTATATATATAAAAAAACTACGTAGGAGATATAGTATTTTCCTAAAGCCTTTAAATTTAGTTTCTTAAATAGTTATTTAGTTTTAATATTTTGTGTATTAAGCTAGACTATGTCTCCTATCTGGTAATTAGATATAAATAATTATTTTTAATTTATATATTCTTTTTAAAGAGTTTAGGCCTAGATTATCTTTTCTTAAATTAGCTATTAAATATTAGCTATTTTTTCTACTATATAGTTAGCTTTTAAAGCTTGTAATACCTAATAAGGCCGTTTTTAAGTTCTTATAGAAAATTTAAAACCTATTTAGGGATGTTAGCCTGTGTTGGCTAGGAATAATAAAACCTTTATAAATTTAGATATAATATTATTAGCTTTAAACTATACTAAAGGGAGCTAGTTTACCTAGTTATCTTATTAGTAGTTTATATATATATATAGAACTTATTTTATTATGCTATTAGCTCTTTCTATTTAGTCATTAGTTTCTAGATAGTATATAGAAAATAGTTAGAGTTTAATTTATAGTTATTTATAGAGTTTATTATAGAAAGCAGAAATAAATTATATTCCTTAGTTTAATATAATTATTTCTAGAAGGTTATAGTCTATTTATATGTGCTAATAGAAGAGGCAAGCTATATCTATAATAGTTATATTAATATAAGAAATTAGATATTAGTATTTTATAAAGTGGTTTACTATAACCATAATATTAGTACAGCTTTTAGATTCTAGGAGATTAGTAATAAAGTCTATAAAAATATTCTTCTACCTTCTCTTAGAAATAGGTAGGGGCTTTAAGAGGCTATAATACTTCTTATAAAAAGTCTTAAATCTTTAATAAGTATAATAGCAGAAAATATATTAGCATATTATCTTAAATATTTAAAATTAATAGTATTTATGTTATAGGATTTTAAGAGTCTTCCTATAACCAAAGTGGCCGCCGACAGGGGAATTATATATAATCTAGAAAATCTTAATTTTAAGTTTATTATTATTTAGTATTATTAATTAGCTGTAATAGTATAATTAACTATTTTAGTTTTTATATTCACTTAAAGAAAGCTTCTTAGAGCGTCGGATTCTATTCTATTTTAGTAATAAAATTTTCTAAATAAACTTATTATTAGAGTACTCGTTATTAATAATCTGTTAAATAGATTTATCTATTTTAGTTAAGTTTAATTCTAGTGTCTTATTAAATAGTTTAGGGCGGAAAAGTATTTGTTATTAGGCTCTATAAGCTTCTTCTTAAGCTAGAGCGTTTTATATATAGTAAGTAAAAATATCTTATTTCTTACTCTACCTACCAGGCTGATACGTGATTATGAAGTTAAATTAAAATAAGTATTTAATCTAATAAGCCTATTAGTAGCTTAGCTATTTTATAGTAGTAAAATACTATAAATTCTTATAATTATTTAATACCTGGATTAAAAAGGTAGCACCTTTTAGCTTAGGTTTCTATTATTTAAAACAGTATATAATAGCTAATAGCTTTTTATTATAGATTTTATAGTTACCTTTAGCAAGGCTTAACCTCTTTAAGAAGTAAGTAATAAATCTTAGTTTATTTAATACATTCTTTTAAGAAAGTACTCTAGTAGTTACGTAGTCTAAGAAATTAACTTCCACAATAATTAGTAACTCTAAATTAAAGTGTTAGAAAATTAGAGTAGTTATAAATATATATTTTAAGAATTCAAACACTATCCAGCAGGCGTTATTAAATTTAAATTAAGTATTCTTTTTAGTTAAGGCCGTAAGCAAGGACGTAATATAAAAAAAGTTATTAATAAATTATTAGTAGAAATTAGTAAACTCTAGGAATACTCTTATATCCTTTACGTTTCTAGAGAATTCCTAGTTAAGAATATTCTTTACCTTATTTAAATCTATACTAATTCCTTTTATTAAAATCACGTACCTAAGATAGGTAACTTATTCTTAATAAAATTCATATTTTTTAATATTAAGTTAAAAGCTAGCTTCCTTTAGGACTTTTAGAATCTATCTTATATATTATCTATATTCACGTAAAGAGTTACTATAGATTAGAATATTATTAAGATAAACTATATAGAATACATTAAGAAATAGTTAAAGGATATTATTTATATAGTGTTAGAATATACTTAGTGTATTAGCTAGTCTAAAGAGCATAATAAGATATTTAAATAAGTTATATTAAGTCTAGAAAGTAGTTAACTATTCATCTCCTTCCGCCACATAAAGATAGTTAAAGGCTGAGATGATATCTAACTTTATAAAATACTTTACCTTACTAAAGCCGAATAAAGTTTCTTAGATTAATAGAATAGAATAATAGTTTTTAATAGTAATAGTATTTAGAGCTTAATAGTTCATATAAAATCAGAAACCTCTGTTAGGTTTCTTTATAAAGATAACTAGTACAGCTATAGAAAACATACTTACCCTAATAAATCCTTTAGTAAAATAGTTATTAAAATACTTCTTAAGAACTTTTAATTTATTTTAGGACATCCTGTAGAGAGGTCTAAATCTAGATTACTTTCTTTTTTTAAGAATAATTTTATAGTTATATAAATAATATCTAAGTAGTCTATTAACCTCCTTACGTAAAATATTCTAAGAATGTTGTAGTAATTCTCTAGAACCTTAATAGCTAAATCCGTGTAAGTTTTTAGGACTAGAGTCTTATTAATATTAGCTATTAAAACAGTAAAGATTTTATATTCGTGTTTTTAAACTATTTATATAAAAGGGGCTGCTCTAATTAGGTAAATATTTATACTTAGTTTAGGTTCCTTATAAGGCCCTTCTAGTAAAGTCTTTACTAAAGAGTTCTTAAAGCCTTAAAAAAAAGGCTTCTTTATAAGGTTCTTATTTAATTCAGTGTTAGATTTAAGTACGTGTTTAGATATAAATTTAGACTCTAAATAAAAGTCCTCTAAAAAATAGTTCACTAAAGAGGTCTTTAAATAGATATTTAATTCTTATAACTAACAGTTCATTTTAGTTAACTAGTGGTTATATTAAAATTAAATAGTTAATAATAACTTTAGAGAATAGGTTTAAGTATGCTGTATATAGATAGTATTAAGATAAAAGCCTTTTAGTAAATAGTTTATCAAAAAGTCCCTTAAGTAAGTAGTATATTTTTTTAAATAAATTAGAAATTAAGATAAGCGTAGGCAGTAAGCCTAATAATAGAAAGTATTAAAAAGCAACTTTTATAAATTATAGTTAAAGTTAACTTTATGCTTTTTTATTTATAGTTAGCTAAAAATTAATTCGTGATTTCTAGCAGCTATTTTAAAAAAGTAGATATCTTTAATATAATTTAGATAATAAAGGATTATACTAGTAGTATATAAGATATAACTCTCTTTAAAGCGTTTATTATTAAAACTGGTAGGATAAAAAATATTTAGAAGAGATAAAAAATAGAGTTTTTAGATATAAGCTAAAGGTCTACTAATATAACCTATACTAATAACTCTAGTATTAATTAAAGTAGTAATAGAATAGAAAGAGCTATCTTATTAAATAGTACACAAAATATTTACTTAATAGTCTTAAGAATTAGTTATCAGGTAGGAGGTCTATAGGTTAATAGAAATTTAATATTAGAAATATCCTAAAAAGTAACTTAATTCTAGGACAGAGCTTTTAGTAGGCTAGCTTTAGAAGCTTAAGAGTATTCTTATTTATAAAAAGATTTAAATCTAAAGAAAGAATAAGAGCAGGTTAATTATTAGGATCTAAATAAACTCATAAATTAAAGTTCTAATATAAGAATAGAGTAGTTTTAGGAAATATAGCTATATTTATTATACTTAAAGTATTAGTTATTACACTTTTAGGCTTCTTATTTAGCTAATCTAAAGAAAACATAATTAGAGATATTAATTTCCATAATATTAAAATCTTATTATAATATAGGTTACAGCCTATAATAGCATGACGTAGGAAGATACTAGAGGTTATTATTATACAAAAATATCAGATTAGCGTAGTTATTTAATATATTAAAAATTTTAATACCTACTATTACTTAGTAAAGCTCGTTGTTTAATAATCTCCTTAACTATATAATTAGACTAATTTTATTTAATCTAGTATTAGTAGCTAGTCTGTAGAATTTAGTAAAGTAAATAATAAAACTCTTTTACTCTTAGCAGAATAAATTAAGTTTACTTAAAATAATAAGTTTTTTATTTAGGTCTCTATATATAGCTAGTAGAAAGGTAATTAATTACTCTACTATATATATATCCTAATTTATAAGAGAGTCTATAAGTGTTATCGGGTCCTTTTTTAGTCTTAAGTATATATATAGAAGCTAAGAGCATTTAGTAGAATATTAGTTAGCATTATCTTTAAGTTTATAACAGAGTTTTCTAATAAAAATAAGTAGATTCCTTTACTTTCTAGTAAACATTAAAGGATTAGATAGGTAATTAGATTTTATTATTACTAATAAAATAATAGAACTTAGCGTAGAGATTAACTTCGCTTATCTAACCATAATTTAAAGAACTTAAAGATAGGTACTAGTTATAGTTATAGATAAGATTAGAATTATAGAACTTAAATTACTTTTAAATAAACTAATAGCACCTACTAAGGCTTTTTTAACAGTAGTTACTTAAATAGCAGGGTAAAAAGAGATAGATATAGTTTATTCTTAAACTTCCTATAATTCTTTTTAGATAGCGTTAATAGATTCCTATTGTTATACTTACTAATATTTTAGCTATACTTATTATTATTCTAGTACTTTAGTAAATGCATTCTGTATTATAATTATTTACTCCTTAAATAACTACATAAATTCTGCAGTTAGAATAGAGGTATTTAAAGAGTTAAATATTTTACTAATAATAGTAATAATATAATATAATATCACAAGAGTACTACATACAGGAAGTTAAGAACTTAAAAAAAAGTATTAATTAATTACTACGTATAGTACCAAGTAATAATTCAAAACATTACATAAAGAAAGGAAGAAATAAAATGGGCTGTAAATAAAGTATTTAGATAAAAGCTTATACACTAGTATAAGGCTAATATATAAATAAGTAGTATAATAAAAAAGCTTATAGAAAAGGCTTCCTCAAAAGGCTTTTATAAGGTATTACGGGTAGTTACTATAATATTATTCTAATAGAAAGCTAATAAAGGACTCTAATAGCTAGCTATTATAATAATAAAACTATATTAAATTCTCTTTCTCTTTTAACTAATAACTTATTTTAGAAATAGAGATCTACAGAAGCAGTAAAAGAAGCTATTAATTTATAAAAGAGAATTATTAATAATACCCCTATAGATATCACGTCTGAAACTATAATAAACACTAATATAATATAGAAAAGGAAAACTATAATAGTGATTAATAACAAAGCTAAAGAATTCTATATAATATTTAAAAGACTTAAATTAGAAAGAGAAGAGAAAATAGTAGAAATCTTTAAAATAAAAAAATAAATAGTATAAATTACTTAAATAAGGTATAGTAGTTATTATTATTTTTATAAAGTTTAAATTATAGTCTTTTTAAAAATAATCTACTAAAAATATAGTCATAACCTATACCTTATATACTTAAATAGTTAATAGAATATTTATAGAATTAATTCTTCCTATATCTTACTTGTAGTTTAAATCTTAGGAGGTTATATTATTATAATTCTAAGAAATACTATCTAATTATATCTTAAATTTAACTTTATATTTTTTTTAAAAAGCTTTTTCTTCAGGCCCTATGGTGTAATAGCTCTTAAAATTAATAATTTTATAAACATAAATTTCGCCTCTATAAAAACATATTAGAATAGAATAAAAGATTAGAAACTTAAACTTCTTACTAAGTCCGTAGGCCTCCTTTATATAGTTTAGTAATTAATTCTAATTTTATATATTAAGTCCTGTTTTTTACTCTGTTTCTTACTTCCTATAAATAGTATTAGTAATTAATAGATTATTAAATAAAATATCTAAAGTTAATAATACATTCTTTAAAGCTATTAATCTATTTATAAGTTAATTAAAAATCTCTATCTAATTAATATTAACGTACCAAGAAGGAAGCCTTTCTACTTATAAAGATAAAAATAAGTATAGTAACTTTAGTAACAATTTCTATAACTAGAATAATTTATATTTTCTATATTTAGTTCTATAATTTTGTAACAAATATAGATATCTATAGCTCTAGTAAAAAGTGGAGTAAGTAGCTATCTAAGTATAGAAGCCATTTCGCAGTCTAGCTCTATTCTTTCTTATTCTATTCTTTCTAGTTCTATTCTTTCTGGTTCTATTCTTTCTGGTTCTATTCTTTCTAGTTCTATTCTTTTAGTCTAATCATAAAGCCGGTAAACTGCAAGGAGAAGGCTATAACTATAATTATTATAATAAATCTATATATTTAGCTTTTAACTTATATAAAGAATAGCAGTAAACATGTAAACTATAGTAAGTTAGTAATTATTTTAATAATATACTTAATCTTATCTCAATTTATATTCTATATAGCTAGGGTACTTTAAATGACTAGAATAAAAAATCATAACAGTTACAAACAATAATAAAAAGATATAATGTAAGAGAAATAGTAAAGAATGTTATAGTAAATAAAATATACTATAAAAGAGACTTAAAAAATACTTTCCTATATTTCTAATAAATAAATTATTATAATAATAAAGTTATAAAGAGGAAGCTATTAGTAATTAATGCTAGTATAATAAAAATAAAAGGCTTTATCTTAAGAGACATAGCTTATATAGAGTTAAATAAATAGAAATTAGTTAAAAACTAAAGAAAGAGAACGCAGAACTAAGGCTAACTAAGAAAATAAAACTAGTAAATAAAAAAAGCTATAAAACTAAAAGAACGTGTATTTTTAGCCTAATAGGTAGAATAAATTTTATATATTACTAAGTCTTAATTAGATTTAGAGATAAGAATTTATTATAAAGTGTTATATTTTTTTTATATATTTTTTTAGCTATAACTAGTAACACGCCTTCTCACACCTCTTTATCACAGAATATAAACTTTTAAGAAATTTTATATATGTTTTCATTCTTCTAGACTTTAGTAATAGTATGTTTATAATAGTTTCTTAAAAAAAGTATTTATAAATAATAAGTTATTATAATAGTGGCGTTGCTTAATATTATTACTTAAAAAAAAATAAACATACTAATAAAATCATCGCTTAATAAAAACGCGTTTTTATTAAGAGATAATTTAATTAGATTAGTAAAATTAGTATGAAACTTTAAGAACACCTTTATAGTCTACTCTAATTTTAACTTTTTTAATTACTTACTATAGATACTTTTAAAATAGCCTTAAATACTTTCTATAGTATTTTTATAAATAATCTCTAGTAACTGCTTTATCTTAAATCTATTAAATTATATAAAATAATTTAAAAGCTTTAGTAATTAGTATCTTCGCCTAAACTCTCTCTAGCATTTTTTATAAATACTAATTCTAGTAAAACTACTATTATTCCTTCCTTTAGCTAAGCTTTTTTTTTTAAATAAAACTAGTAATATACTTACTTTTTATTATAATAATACTTTTTTGTTTTATCCCTAAGGTGAGGCTAGTGATGTACTAACTATTTATTATAATAATACTTCTTATCCTTTAAATAAGGCTAGTGATATATTATTTATTTATTATAATAATAAGACTTCTCTTTTAGATAAGGCTAGTAATGTATTTACTTCTTATTATAGTAATATTTCTTCGCCTTATCTTTAAGGTAAGGCTAGTAATATATTAATTATTTATTATAATAATACTTCTTCTCTTTTAAATAAGGCTAATAATAGACTTACTTTTTATTATAATAATGTTTTTTCACTTTATCCCTAACGCGAGGCTAGTAATCTAATTATTTATTATAATAATAAGACTTTTCTTTCAGCTAAGGCTAGTAATATACCTATTTTTTATTATAATAATATTTTTTTATTTTATCCTTAAGGCCAGGCTAGTAACGTGTTAATTATTTATTATAATAATACTTCTTCTCTTTTAGATAAGGCTAGTAATATATTAAATATTTATTATAATAATACTTTTTCTCTTTTAGATAAGGCTAGTAATGTATTAATTATTTATTATAATAATACTTTTTCTTTTTTAGATAAGGCTAGTAATATACTAACTATTTATTATAATAATACTCTTTCTTCTTTAAATAAGGTTAGTAATGTATCTATTTTTTATTATAATAATAATTCTTTTTTAGATAAGGCTAGTGATATATATACTTCTTATACTTTCCCTTCACCACGTAGAGAATTTCCGCTTTATATTAATAAATTCTTAAATAAATTAAGCTATAAGGCTATACTCTTTACTTTAAATTCTTTTTATAATAATATTTAAAAGTTTGTATGCCGTAAGGTGCTAAAGGCTGTTAATAGTCTACTATATAAATAATAAAACTATTATATTTAAGATCTTATATCCGGTACTAGTGCTTAGAATATTATACTTAAAACTAAGTTTTAAGTAATCTTCTTTAAAAGAAATTTTACTTTAGGATTTAAGCAATAGCAATTAGCTAAATCTAATATTTTATAAGTTTAAAATATAATTAAGAATATAACTTAAGCTATATAGAAAACTTACTAGGTTATTAAATTCTTATAGGACTAAGATTTCTCTAGTAACACTAATAAAATAATAAAAGTAGCTATTTATTATAAGACTAGGAATTTTATCCTTAAACGTATGCTAAAAAACGCTATAAAAATAAATACTAATAGTATAATAATATTTTTAGTATTTATATAGCGTTAGTAGTAGATAATATTGTATATAAATTTTACTAAATTTATTTATATCTTACAGTTAGAGAAGTTTTCCTAGCTGCTAGATTTTATTAAGGTTATAATATTCTTTATAAAGAAAACTTAAGCTTATTATAATAGTTTAAAGTATTATAATATAAAGTGCTTCTTATTACTCTTACTGTTAACTTTTAAATACTAATTTTTAAATATTAGCAGGATTATATAACTGCTATAAGAGACTTTAAATATTAGCTTAATAAATATTTTATTACAGCAAGAGCCTTCTAATCTTTAGGCTATTTTTATAAATATAACTTTAGTATATATATTAGCCTTTCTTTTACTACGTATAACGCAGATCTTTTTATAGCTAGAAATATTTAGAATATAATATATAAATACTTTAAGGTTATTAGCCCCTTTACTATAAAACTCTAATACTAATACTTTAAATAGTTAATTATTCTTATACTTTTTTACTTTTTTTTTATTTATATTATTATAAAGGACCTAGGCGATATGCACTTATCAGAATAGAAACTAAATTTCTATATTATAATATATTTATAGTATATTTAATTCTATAAGTATGCTTACCTTCGTATCTCTATAAAGCTTTTATTAAACTAAATATTTAAGTATTAACTTATATAAGCCTCTTATATCCTAGAAGAATAAATAAGAATCTAATTTATATTAAAATAAATATTAGAGACTTATTATATATCTTAGTTATTATTAATATTTATAAGGCTATTATAATTTTAACTCTAGTATATTAAGAGACAAGAATTTACTATCTACTAATATATAAGTAAATAACTTTAATCCATTCAGGATCTTAAGTAATAACTTTTCGTTATTTAGAATCTTATCTTATAATTCTAATTTGTTTCTAATCTTAGGTGATGACTTTTTCTTATTTAGGATCTTATTTAACAACTTTTTACTATTTAGAGTTAATTTAGTTAGGATCTTATAAATAAATAAATCTATTTCCTTTAATATCTTATAAGCTAATAATTTTAATTTTAATTTATTAATTTATTTACTAAACACTTTTAATTCAGACGTACTGCTATTATATATTTTTAATTTACAAACATTTCTACTAACTTAATGTTATTTAGATATCTAGTATATATATATAAATTTAATACTACTGTTAATAAATATATAATTATTAGAAGTATAGTAAATTATCTTTCCTTTAGGAAAAAAAATAGGCATGTTATTATCTAAGATATAAGAAAAAGTATTCTCTAAAATCCTAATAAAAATAAAATACTACTTATTTAGATTAATTAGCTATTTTTTTTAATCTTAATTTCTTATTATTATTATGCTATTGCTTTTTTTCTATTTTATTATAAGCACTTAATATTAGTAGTTTTTAGAAAGGATTATTACTTTAGTAGGCTACTTAACTACTTTATTTCTTAAAAAAAGAACTTTCTTTTCTTATCTTTAACTAATATACTTATTAAAGTATTTTATGCCTACGGCTGGCTGATACTGCCTATTTTTTATAAGCTATAAATATAAATTATTTATTAAGTCTTATGTTTTTTTACTTAGCTACAGCTTCTCTAAGTGTTTCAATATTAAAAAACAAAAAAAGAAATAAAATAACTTAAAGTAGATAAACTAATTATAAGTATTAGAAATTCCTAACTTATAATTTCATTCTCTAGTTAAATTTAAATTAAGTAATAATTAACATTAGCTTTAGTATATAATATTTAAGGTTTATAAAATATACCTTTTTTAACTAGTGTTAGGACTAGATATAAAATAAGTATTTTATTATATTTAATAAAATACTATAGTAAGCTTTACTTAGTAAGGCTTAGCCTAAATTTTTATATAACCTATTCTATATATAAATCTTTTTTAAATACTTATAATCTAAAGAGCTTTAAATACGTTAAATAACTTATATATTATAACTAAACCCCTATTTAATTCATGTTTAAAATACGTTGTAGCGGAAATTAGTACTTAAATATAAAAAATTAACTTAAACTAGCATCTATAAATAGAAAGCTTACAAACTAAACCTATAAAAAATTACTTATATATTAGTATTTAATATAAGAAACTAGAGCGTTACTTAAAGTAGAAAGTTATTATTTAGATAATATATAAAGTCACTAGCATACTCTCTTTTTTTTATTAAATAAAATATTTATATATTATATTTTTAAGTTAGAAGCCTATATTTTTTTACTTATATATATAATAGCTAATCTTATATTACCTAGCTACTAAAATTCTCTAAGATATTACTAATAATTAACAAGAATACAAACAGTAATTACTTTAATAGGGAATAATAGAAATTAGAACTATTTATAAATAAAAAATTATAGGAAGATCCTAACTTAGAATGATTATAGAATTTAGACTTTTCTTTAGTTAATAGAGCTTTTAAAGAATTTATTATATATTCTAATTTTAAAAAGTATACCTTACTTATAACTGTTATAAAAAATCTAAACGAAGTAAATAAGGTACTAAAATTAATAATCTAAAAATTAATTTTAAAATAGATACAGGTCGTTGGTTTGAGCCTAATAGAAATTATATTTATAGTAAAATAAGAAAAAAAGTTTCATTTAAGTATAATTTCAATTAACAGACTATAAATTACCTTAGTGAATTATTAAGTAGTAGTAGAAATAGCATATACTTATCATATAAGAACGGTAGTATACTTATATTAGAAAATAAATAAAAGATATTTCTATTAAGGCTATAAGCTAATTAATAATCTACTTAGTAGAGTCTTTTAGTTAAATTAAAGTTAAGTTATATTATTATTATTTACTAATTTTAAACACAATGAATATGCGTGATGTCTGTTTATAAATACCTTAAACTTTTTAGTACACATATTTTGTAAGTATGTTTATTTTCTAACTATCTTAAAATTCTTATCTTATAACTAGATTAATAGGTTATGTATTTTTAATATACTATATTTAGACTTATATCTACTTATAGAAGATAAAAGCGCTAGAGTGACTAAAAGTTATATTTATAGATCCTTATATAGTATTAGCAGTATAGTATTTTTCTATTATTCTATTCTCACTAATTTTTTTTTATAATAATAGGTACATTTTTCTGTATCTAATAGGGCCACTTTAATATAAGATTAAGCATATATAAATACTTAAAAAAAAGTAGCCTAAAAAAGCATAACGTGAGATAAGTAAGTATGAGAGATAATAAATCTATATAGAGTATATTATAAGTGCCTTTTTATAAGCATCTTCTCTAGTAGCTACTAATTTATAAACTAAATCCCTTGGTTTTACTGTAATTTAGCTTTAGTTTACTATAGGGAATTTTGAAAAATTTATAGATTTAAATTATAATCTTAAGTTATGTAGAGATTCCGCTCCTTTATTATAAAACAGTCCTAATAATATATATCTGATTTTATAGGAGTATTTAGTTCTTAAAGTATATAGATTTTTCCCTAAGTCAGCTCTACTCTAGCTTAAGAATTCAGTTCGAAAACTTAAAAACAGCAGTATTAGGTTAGTTTAAGCAGTAGACTAGAAAGCTAATCCTAATAGCTAGTCGCATACCAGTAAGCTGGATGAATATTAAAGGTACTAGCCCTTTTCCATCTTACGATTTTTAGCTAATATATAATAATTATTAGAGTTAGTGGCTTCTGAGGAATACTAGAGGAAAAAGGAAAAGAAAGAATGTCTTATACAAGAATCTTAGGAAGTCTTTCTACGGAGTAATATAGTAAACTCTGCTGTTTAAGGAAATTTAGGCCCTTCCCCTTAAATATACATAGCATAAGTCTTTGAGTTCATAACTCTCTTCTAAGTTTTATGTATTTCTAACACTGGTAATGATAACCCTCTTTTGGAGTTCCTTCCCATTGTGTAATCAGCAGAGGAAATATTAGTTAGTATACTAATAATAATTAGCCTGATCTAAGCTACTGGTAACTACTTAACTTAAGTTGACCCTTACTCTATGCCTATGTAGCTTAGTTACTTTATATATGTAACTTACCATTAAATGAGCCATGTAACGCAGGAGTACAGGGCGAATTTCCTAAGTTATAATATATAGAATAGAGTGGAAACGCTTCCAGATATATATATATATATGGCATGTAAGGGAGATACGGCTAGTTACTAATTACCCTTCAGACCTTACACTCAAAAATAGTACGCAGAAATGTCAGACTTATTATTCCATGCTAATAAAGTTTAAAGTTAGAAGATAGAACTAGTAGGTAGTACGTTATTCGCTAGGCGACTCTAGCAGATCTACTAAGACTCGCTTTCGTTCTTATGGTTGCATTCTCATTCTCGCCGGTTAACTAATTTCAGCGACCTCATTATCAAGCGTATCCTGGGGATACCTTTTATGACTACTATTTTTAACTAGTCGGGTCGTTTCTTGAACCCACCACGTAGATCTACGTCTTAGAAGATTTCTATGTCCAAGCTGAGGAGAATGTCCCTGAAGCATTTCTAAAGGAGTATTTCTGTCCGGGGACCGGCGATAAGGTCATTGTTAGTATTATCATTTGCGGGGGCCTTGAACAAAGGGTGATTGCAACGAAAGATAAAGGCATGTAGTCTTACAACTTTATTCTTGTAGCTCTAATGATTGCTATAGATTACTTAACGCTCCTTAAGGGCAGTATCTGTAGCCTGGCTCGGGACAAGGACCTGGAGGCGGTGAAGTCTTACGTTAAGCAGACTGAAACCGCAAAAAAAGAGTATGAACCTCTACTAGAGATGCATAGGTCCACTAACAGAGCTAGGCAATTCTAGGGATGTAGTATGAGCATCGAAACTCTCGTTGTGCACCCTAGTTACTGGTGTCGTGGTCACGGGACTGTACTTGTAGAGGTATGCGCAAAATCGGTAGATAAGCGCAATGCCAATACATGCGTATCTGCCACAAAGATAAGCAAAGGTATCCTTAAGGGGTTTGGATTCAAGTTTAAGGATTTAGAGATGAAATGCAAGCATCCATTTCTAATATCTCTTAGAGTGCGCTTGAGCAGGACGAATTAATGGAGTATATAGAGGATTTGAGGGTGTGTAGTGTGAACACGATGCATACTATGTTCTAAAGTAACGACTAGTGATAACACGTTGATGCACCATGTTTAAATTTTGAATGACTCAATGTAGCTGTAAACATGAGAATCAACCATAATTGAGTTAATCTTGGGGATAGAACTTTGCGAGGCTCTGAGGCCGTTCAAGAAGCCGTGAAGATGCTTTATTGCTCATGGCGACTGGATCAGAGAAGTCAAGATCGAATTAGCTATTCTAAAAAAGAAATAATCCACTGTCCACCCGAGCCCAAATATTGAAGGTAAGGCTGGAACGAGTGAAACCATTTTCGGAAGGATCCATGATGTCATTGTTCCAGCCGGTAGCAATTAGAATGGCGCTCGGAGGGCCCGCGGGAAAATCAGGCTTGTCCTATTCTTTGCCGGGAGCGATAGTAGAGGTAAGGTCGCGCTTAGGAAGAGAAGTAGCCCAAGTAGGAAAGGAAGCAGAAGCCATAGTGAGGTGAAGTAGAAGCGAGAATCAACACTCGAGAAGCTTGAAGTTGAAGTGAAGTTAATTGAGGCAGCGGAAACAGAGGCAGGTCGAAGGAGAGGAGGCTTCTGAAGTGTTGGAGGTTATAGAAGAAGGGTTAGAAGAGGCGGGAAGGCAGGTTTAAGTATCCACTGCAGGAGGCCTGTGCGTATCACTTTCCTGCCAGATTATGAACGAAGATAAAGCTACTATAGCCTTATTGCAGAGAGATCGTGCGGTGCATGCAGGTACCGGCTGCTATTACCCTAAAAGAGATACAGAAGTCTTAATAGCGCGATTCTACGGAACGGCCCGGTAAGTTTCAGAAGGAGCTTGAAGATCTGGGGAAGGAGTAACATCCCTAAAATGGAAAGACAAGGCGGCAACGAACGCGTGGGGACGGTAGTCCCTTTAAAACGGATATTGCGCAATCGGAATTTGTAATACTATCTTCAGAAAAGGCTCCTAATAGAAGGTATAGTAAGATATTGCGACATCAAAATCAGCACATAATGTCAAACCGGCTGAGGCGCGATCTCCAAGGAATTGGGGCGGTAAGAAGCTAAGGCGGCATAGTTACGTAGAGTCTAGAAATAGTAGAGAGTATACACAGGCGGAATTATAAAGCTTTTTGTAGGGAAGCGAAGATTGAAGCTTGTACTTTGGAGTAAACGTTCTGGTTAAGTGGAAGGTCAGTGAATTAGCAAGCGGAGATAAAAGAATAGATAAAAAGAGTTAAAGCCAAATTGAGAATGAAAAGGGGTGTTGTATCTTTGCGATTACCTCTCCAGTGAATCGTAGATGTCACCGGATCTCTAAACTCGCCTTATACCGCTGTAAAACGGAAGTTCAAGGAAAGATACTAGAGGCTTCTGCAGACGGATTAGGGAGATGCAGCCATATAGAACTTAGCGTTGACGTAATGGGAAGAGGCTATGCGCTTAACCCTAATCCTTCTCCATGCCTTGCTGTACGAACGAATCGTGCTTCTCGGCACCTGCATGTGCGTCGGAGCATAACGAAAAGGCTGTTTCTAACTGCCCATCGCGCTTGTAGTGTATCTTCGATCGCTCAGGTATCGACCCATTTGTGTATGCTCAAGTATTCGTCGGAGCGGAGGCAGCGGAATTGCTGGCCTTAGCAGTTTGGGGCGAGCTCGAGAAGGGGATAGAAGACATAGTGACTCTCTGCGAGGCTGGATGCGTCTGGTTGGTCGATGATGGCACACAGCTGATGCCAGATCGGGTGGAGGATTGGATGAGAGTTGACCAGGCATTTCGAGAGCTGCTGGAGGCGCGAGGAATCCATGTGGCTGTGCTGTTTACTCAGCAGGATGGGGCGGTTTCGCATGGCTCATCCTCGTGCCACAGGTCGCTGGGATAGACAGGACCAAGGTGGCCTGGAGATGTTGGTGGCTGGACATTAGTAAGAAGGGTAAAATTTACTTTTGTGTAGTAGCATGAGCATCAGTCCCAGACGAGCCCTTGCCCAGCTGAACCATTACCATCCATTGATCCGAAGGTATTGTCTCCCAAGGTCCTTGTGACGTGGCCTGTTACACCATCGGTTCCGGAGCCGAGGCGTAAAGAGGAGGGAAAAGCAGAGACGAGATCTGAGAGTACGGGGCCAAATGTGGGAGGAGTAAAAGGTTGCAGGACGCTCTGGTAGCAGAGTCCGCAGGTCATGAAGGCCAGAAGGCGAAGCTGAGGATAGAGATCGTAGGAAGTCGCGTCTAGCGGACGGAGCTGGTAGGCGCATACCTAGAGGGCCAGCCGGCAAATGGTATTGAGAAACTTTGTGTTAGCGACAGGCTGGTGGCGCAGGAGCCCGCAAAACCACTCAGGTATATGGAACGACGGTGAAACTTTGAGGTTAACCGGAGGCACAAGGGAGGAGAGCGTTCGTGAAAAAGAAAGGATTTCAAGCCGGGCTTACGAGGAACGGGAGAAGGGGTCAATAATTGGAGGGCTAAAGGGTTAGAGGTGACGAGGGATAAGAGAGGTAGGGAGTGAATGAGTAGTAGAGAAATTAGAAGAGAGGGCGCGCGCAGTAAGTTTCTAGGCCGTATTGTGCAAAGCACGGAACCGTCAGAAGGCATTAAAAGTAAAAGAAAGGGAAGAGGGTAGAGGGTTGAGGGTCGAGAGTCTAGGTAGGAAGGGTAGGAGGTTCTTATTAGCGACGTCAAAAGTAGCAGTCGCTTAGTTAGACGACCATACCCGAACAGGAAGCCCGCCTAAAACCTGAGGCCGGATTTCCCTGAAGACTTGTTTACAAGATGACTTATTCCTACCTGCATAAGCACAGCCTTACTCCTGCTCAAAAAAACCCAAAGCGATATAGATTCTCAATTAACTAGCCAATAAAAGTAATTTCTAGACGTGTAAAATACTGCCGCTCTCCTTCACATACCTAATCACGTGAAGATAGTGGGGGATGTCTAGGTAATAATCCCCATAAACTACCGGCCTTATATCTGCACTAACTGGAGGTGTCATGTACTCTCTTATAATAGAATACAAGAGAAACGTAGAGAAGCCTAATGCTATATTCTCTCTAAATAGAAATAACATATAAAGGCTCACACTCTCTCTTCTCTCCGGCTAGTAATCTCTTTATCCTTCTGTTAAGATCCCCATGTTCTCTGCTCTCAGCTCCTAGATATGAATAAGTAAGTAATAAGCATTAGCCTTATCTCAAACCATTTCCTGCCAGAGCAAACAATTATAATAACTACTACTAATATTATTATTCTTAGTCTTTACTAGCCCTTTACTAAGAATGATATAGGGAAGTCTACTGTTATATAAGTCTAGCCCTATATCTTTCTTTCTCTCTCTCTTTTTCTTAATACTGGCCCACGAGTTTGTGCTGACCTGATATTTATAATTAAAAATATAATAATCTTTTACACATCTATTCTAATATACATGTTAAAAAGAATTATATTAAGAAATTAGTAGAGATTATTACTTGCTATAACCAGCTTAGAAAGTTTAATTTCTATTTAGTTTATTAGTATAATCTTATTTTAAATAACACAGTTAGACTCAAGTCAGACCTTAAAGTTATATTAAGTAAATAAAATAAGGCTATTTTAATTAACTCTCTTAATTTTAGTAATATTTATAAAGTCGTCTTTAAGTTTATTACTAAATAAAATTAACTTATTTCTTTTAAATTCGGTAACGGACTATCGCCAGTCTTTGTAAATAATATAGATAATAAGTTTATCTAGAAATTTACTAACTATCTTATTAAAAACAACCTATTTAATATATTTGCGCTTGAGGTTATGTATTCTACTAAAAAGAGTTAGTTTAATAAATATATTATAAAAATTAAAGTAAATAAGCTTAGCACTATTATACTGCTAAAGTCTATAGTAAATACTAAAAAATTCCTTTTAATAAAGTAGTTTAGTTTTCTTTAGTATTTAAACTAGCTACTAAAGAGCTAAACTTAAGCTAAGAAAACTAATAAATTCTATAAAGTTTTTATTAATAAGCTAATTAGGACTGTAAAAAAGCTAGTTAATAAATTAATTTATTAAGTAATTATTAAAGTCTAAGTATTTAGAAAACTTAGCTACTAGCTATAGGAAACTTAAGGAATTAGATTTTATATTTATAAGATAGTTAATTACTAACCTCTCTTCTTATCTCTTTAATAAAAAAAAAATTAAAAATATAGTTATTAGTATTATTTTCTCTTACTCTTATTTTAGTAGTTTTTATTATTAGTTTAAAGCCACAGTACTACCCCTTAGTAGTAAATTAAAAAAATAAATATATTTCTACTCTACTTTTTTATATCTAATTTATATACTTAATATAAGTATATATATTTATTTTAAAAGTCTAGTTAAATATAGAATTATTAAAAGACAGCTCTCTATTCTTAAATATAGAATTTTCTATTTTAAAAAAAAATCCTAATTATGTCTAGTTAATTTATTTAGTTATTATAAGATTATAAAGGTTTTATAAAGAATCTAGTATAGCTTATTTAAGATAATATCTATTAAATCTTATAATCCTAACTATAGAAAGATACTATTTATTTATATATTTATAAGGCCTTATTAGAGGTATTTAACTTTCTATAACCCTATCTATAAAATATTAGAATTATATAAAATGCTTTTTGTAATTCTTCCATCCATACTATTAATTAACCTAATTATTTATGTAATGTAAAGAGTATAATAAGCTAAGAATAATAGCTTATTTATAATTTAAAACTAAAAATAGATTAGTTTAACGTAGGTAGAATATTTTAAGGTATATAAGTTTTTAGTTTCCCTTTTTTAGAGGCGCCGCGTTATTCTTCTTAGGCTAATAATTAAAACTATAAGTTTAAAACAAGCTAAATATTCTTCTAACTTTAATTATCTAGTAATTATTATCTGAAATATATTTAATAACCCTATAGAAAGTCTTCTAGAATTATGTTTAGAGATAGTTATAACTAGAATAAAAAAGCCAGCATAATAAAGTCTAGATACTAAAAATAGTTTTAAGATTTTTAAGTAATATACTAAATAACATGACCTTAGCATTAGCCTAGTTAATAATACTAGTAATATAACTAGTTTCCTTATTTATGTGAATATTTATCTCTAAGAGATTATTATAATTGAGTACTATTAGATAGTTGGGTTAAAAATGTAGTAGAAGCTTTTAGTATATCTTTTTTAGCTTCAGTTAAAAGCACTCAGGCAGGCCTTAGAAAAGTTAGTTAAGAATTTAGGAGTAATAAGTAAATAGCTTATAGGCAGTATCTAGTAGCAGCTTCAGAGCTAGCCTATTAATCTATACTAAAGCAAAGTATCTAGTCTTCCAATTAGTAAGAAGCTTGACATAATTAGGATATATATATTAACAGACTTTATAAAGTTCTGCACAGTTTAAAGCAGATACTGTTCTATTCTAATGGTAAGGAGCTAACGCCGGGCTCAAGAAAAGGCAACTCTAAGGATAAGATTCATCTCATATACATAGACGTCAGCTAACATGTTGCAGGACTTGCAGTTAAGAACAAACTCTCCGTAAGTTTATCATGCTTGGTTAATGAGTTCAAGATTCAAGGCTGAATCGCGGAATTGGATGACTTTCGGCCGCTGATTGGTGTTGGCTACTACAGTGTAGCTGGTCTCACCTTATATAAGCGTGGAATAGACCGGACTCCTGATAATGTTTACAGCGGTGCGATTGCAGTCGTCTCTCGTGATAAATTTATGCCGGCGGAAAAAGTTGGTAATCTGATATGTAGATAATGCGTCAATACCCTCCGCACTCACTGCGTACCAAGAGAGATCCATTGGGAAGCAACTGCATTTCGACTGCTGTTCAAGTGGTCGGAGGGGTTCATCCTTAGACAGGGTCATGGTATTGTATAGCGAGTGCATTGTAAGCGAAGAACCAACGCCGAGCTGCGCTGCACCTCTAGGGTCGACGGCTCAAGCATTCGGAGCGGATTAAGCTATGTCCGACGGCAGAATTCTTTACAGATTAACACTAGCTATGCATCAACCATCCAAATCAGTCCTGACTCGAGGTACATGCATCCTCAATAGAGTACCGTAGCAAATGGCTCGTCTGTATTGGATTTTCAGTCCTTAACCGTCCCCCACCAAACTACGATGGACATGTTCCTCTTACAGTAACTGAGAGCATTGTGCTTGGCATTGGAGAGTCGACCCGAGGATTCTGCCAAACGTCCATCTCCCGCCCAGATTACATAATCATGCCGAGACGACCAACGACTGGATTGCTTCACCAAAAGACGCCAGCAATCCCTGTGCGTCCATACAACTCACGCGCGAACCCCTCGCACTTTCCTTCAAAGCATACGGCACCGCAGTACTGCAAACCTTGTAGACGATGAACACTCCACGAAAACCCCGCGGAAACCGCCGAAGATCCGAGTCTCCTACAAGCCCTACAAGCACCGCAAGAGAAAGAGAGGAAATTCTGAGAACGATAGTGGAGCTTGCCGCTGAAGAGGAACATTGTACTGAACCCATTCCTTGGATGATCCATTTGTGTTAGGACGTGCAGAGTAGCGTTTTTTAGTAGCGGGATGAGGTTCGATGCTCCCAGCTTCACACCCACACATGGGAAATTATCGTGTTTATGCGTAGCAAACGTCAGAAGGGAGTTGATATCAGAAGGGAGTTGACATCAGAAGGGAGTTGACATCAGAAGGGAGTTGACATCAGAAGGGAGTTGACATCAGAAGGGAGTTGACATCAGAAGGGATATAAAAACTAACAAAAAGCTCCATCGCCCCCGACCTAACCACTCTGGTATTAAGAAGATGAAGAATCGGAATCGGAAGACCGATATTATCAATTCCAATGCGAAAAGCGATCCAACATGCGCCCAAGCCCTGCACTCACCGGAGTCGTGCCAGGAAAATTCTGAGACTAAAAAGGCCAAGAGAAAGATTTCCGAACTTGAGAACAAGAATGCAGACATGGGGGCGTTAATAGATGGGCAGCTTAAAAACTCTAAGGTCAGGATGTGCGCAAAAGATGCCCATGTTTGCATATCTATGACTTGTATCAGGTATCTCATGCTTTGTGCCGCAAATACCTCTCTAGCAGAGACATCACTAGATATTAAATCTTGGACTTCGGAGCACTTTGAAGTCTATGCCCAGTATCTGGACAAAAGGCCACTAGCAAACTATGCTCTGTGCTACCTCAAACATCACATCGATGGCGGCCAGCAAGATGAAAACGTTCAAAGTGTCATCTCCCAATTCATCGACAAATTGGTCGATAATCCTGCCGTTTACTTGCTGGAGAGCTGGGTTGGTTCATACTTGAACACAATTCTCCTAAGCAGTGAACAGGGTGCTACTGCAAAGGACTTTAGAAACAAACTCTTACATGTTGCAGCTCGAAACGGGTTTTCTACAGCAGCTGAAGTGTTGTTGACAGCCGGGACGGACATCAGCTCAAAGGACAAGTACTACGGTCGGACGCCGCTCTCGTGGGCGGCTGGGAACACGGGCACGAGGCCGTAGTCAAGCTACTGCTCGAGACGGGTAAGGTGGAGGTGGACTCAAAAGACAAGTACTACGGTCAGACGCCGCTCTCGTGGGCGGCTGGGAACGGGCACGAGGCCGTAGTCAAGCTGCTTCAATCTTCCATTAGTTTAAGGTAGATTATAATATATTTATTTTAATCTCTATTTCATGGAGGGTCAAGGGGAACGTGTGCTTATATAGTAGTATTACTTACCAGCGAGCCTGACCCCAGGATCGCTTCCATTACATTTGCTACCGAGAAATACTAATGGAGCTCATAAATAGAATTTTGTTTTCAAAAATAAAATGGTGCGGTTCTGTATAACTTAGAACCCTAAAATGTGGAACCGGATTTGGAATCCGTGACCGGAGGCCTGAAAATGGGAACTAGAAAACCAAATCAACATTTTGCACACATTGCTGCCTCTTTTCCAGTGAGTTGACTTAGCGCGCTCCTCAGTGCTTGGCGGATGGCGACCAATGACATGACCCTTTTGGGGAAGCTTCGAGAATCTTCCAGCGGAGATAACATATCCATGCCAAGAACGTAAAAATTTTGCGGTGGCCATCAATTTCGAGAGTAACTGTGGCCAGCATGCCTTGATCAAGGAAGAGTTTCGGCTCTAGTTCAGACACACAAAAGCTAGCCCACTACGCAGCAAGGGTAAAAAAGGTCTTTGGACCGCCGACCAACGGTTCAGGATCAAAAGAAGGACATGCCATTGACTTATTTGCCTTTTGCTTGGATTAAATGGCAACTGGCTCATCTACCAGAACCACAGCCCCGAAAGAAGAACTCTGCCAAGCTAAAACATGTCAGAGAAGAAAGGAGAGCAGGAGAAGTAAGACTTACTTACAGAGTTATTCCAAGTTCTCTTCAGAGCATCGTTGACGCCATTGGATCCAGAGGTTCTCATTAAGATGCTTCTCTGACCAGCAAGTTCGAATGCCATTGAAATTCAAGGTCCAGCGAGTGATACAGACGTCGGACATGCGTTCGGGGTGTAACTCAACAGTAGTAGAGGCTCGAAAACACCGATGATCACCGCGGACGTTAGTGTTAGGGATAGCAAATTCCTTACAAGGAATGACATAATCCTTCATGTCGCTCCAGGCCTGGGGAAAGGTGATTTCTGAATACCAGGACACAATACCAGCACGAGTGGCCGGCCCGGTAGGCTGAGGCGGAGCTACCGCGGTAAAGGAGCAAGTAGTACGGATAGCTGAGACGCAAAAGTAGATCGGGTGTCCCGCCTGACTGGTATCAACTCGGGCGTAGATCCGGGTCGCGAGGGTGGTTTTAAGGTAGTCATTATTGGGGAGGGTCACTTCATTCTTCAGCCCAGAACTAATGAGAATGGCAGACTGAGGACTGAGCAGGAAAAGAGGCTCAGCCCACTCTTCGCCAGCGATAATGGTGGATGTGAGATCATAGTCAGAGCAGGAAGCAGCCCAGGCAGGCATAGGAGCACGAGCGGAGGTCATGATAGAGGAGGCTGAAGGCTACTAGAGGAGAGGATGTGTCAGCAAAATTTTAATAAGCCATTAAGAGGGGAAAGCACCAGAAGAGCTAATTACTAGATAATCAAGGAAGGCCTTAGTGAGGTTGAAGTGAGACTGCGGGCTGGACGCTAGAGGTGAGGAGAGGAAGTTTCACAGTCGATTACAGGCGCGCAAGGTGTGTATAGTGGGTCTCTGAGAATGTCTCACTCGGTGCGATGCTGGCAGTCGGTGGATGCAGTAGGTGCGAAGTATAGGAGGAAGTTATGCTTAAAGTACGCGAGATTCAGCTCATTGCTTTCCCGGAGAGAGGCGGGAGGATTAATAGTAAATAAAGGTTCTTAGACGTCCAGTCCTGGTCCGCAACAGTGCGCAGATGAGCGTCAGACTGCAGCGTTATGGGAGGGTGGTGAGGGTAGAGTAGAAAGTAAGAAGAGAGTGCGGTTGCTGTTAATAAGAAAATTTGTTTACCAAGCCCGCGGGAAAAACACTCCATCCCGGCGACAGCGAAGTGAAGTGTAATCTACTAGAACGGATTGTTGTTCATCACTCCGGAATAGTGATGGTGAGCGGCGCGCAGGTCCTAAGTTCTTCCTTGACATTTAGACAATGCCGTCACCATTGACGAGAGGATGCTGCAGGTTATCATTTAGGCATACAGTTGATATACTCAGAATGCCCTTTAGCGATGATGGAGAGGAAAATGGCCGATGCCAGGATGCCAATCTTACGATGGAAATATGGGTTATAGCTTTTCACGATGGGTCGTAGTTGTCATGCACTTGTCCAACGCTAAAGCGAGCCAAGCATTACTAAGCCATTTTTGGAAAGAACCGAGGATGTCTTCTGTGGCTGCCGTCATCAGGCCTTCTCCAATCCGTCCAACAAACAGGCTCTCTACTTTTAGGGACTTCGATCTCGGTTCCCAAATCTGGCTTTCAACTTTTCGGCGCCAAACTTTAAACCAATCCATTTCAGTACTATAAATAAGCTTTACTCACCACCAACTCCGATCACGGTTCCCAAATCTGGTTCTACGTTTTGGGTCCATGATGTGGTGGATACAGATTATGTGAAAGATTTTATTACTGCTATTTGACTGATGTGATGCTGGAGCGTTGCGTCGCGTGTATCAGGACAGCATCAATTCCATACCCCCCAAGGTCGTCATTTGAAGAATTGTCGATGTTTTGTTTCCCAATTTTTAGAGTTTCGACTATGAAAAAGATATTTAGAATCGCAAAATATATAAATCATTTTCTCCGTCCAGGCGCTCTTCTCCTGCATAAGCGCTAAGAGCATGCCGGTTAATTGATTGGTTGATTATTCTTACACAACTTTGAGAGCTGCATCGAGATTAGGACCAATGCGTCAAAGATAAATAGAGCAAGTGTGAAAATAAGACAAGAAGGCTGAGTAGGAATAGAAGACTACGATGCCGAAGTGAAAGTTGCCAGAGTCGAAGCGAGATGACTCATCCTTGTTATGTAATCATCCAACAACAAAGACTGAGAAACTGCCGCTTGCGTTACTTATTACTGGTAGAATATCGTTGAGGTTGAAACTGACGCCAAATCCTGGGGGATGCACTGGTGTGTTTCATGAGGGTACTTCACTTAGCGGAGTAGTGGCCACGGTGGCCTACATGCCTGGATAAGGACAGCCATTCTGGCTGGGCACAAGGCTCAAGTGGCTGTGCGGGTTCTGCATGGCGATTGGTCCGTTTCTGGCTCCTAGTAGTTCCTGTTGGCGCCCGCGCTGGGAAAGCGGATGGCAACAGCGCCAATCTTTGCTAGTTGGACCCGCCAAACTCATGTCTACGTGCCCTCCTGTGGCCGTGGCTAAGTGTTTTATGCCTGCAGTCTGCACGATAACAATGCAGATCCCGATGCCGTATCGCTGGATGGTTCGGCCTTGTGTAACCTTGGAGCTTGGTTGCACTAGCCCCACATCATCCCATTAATCCCAGCCTTGCGTCAGCTCTCCTACCAAAACCCCGCCGGACAACATTATTCTTCAATATACTATATGTCATTGTGGAAATAAATTCACCAGCCATTTGCCTCGCCTGCCTGAATGAAGGCGTGAGGCACCCCGCTCTAGCGCAACAACGATTTTTGGCACTAAGGCAGCTACTGTCCGCATCATCGCTTTGTCCGTAAATCAGTCAGGTTAAGGACATTTAAATTAGCACCTTTAGAGATATATACTAGCATGGATCCTAGAGATGCACGATACGGATGGCTCGGAGAGGGTAAGTTCCTGTTGTCTTGGTATCAAAAGGTTTTAAGCCAGCTCTAGTTGCTAACCTTATGAAAAGGTCCACGTAGTATGTGGCTCGTCACAGCTCCACTCGAGGAATCATACTCGCTGTTTATGAAGGTCATTGGCAAGGCATCCGAAGCAAACGCATCTATCCCATGGAACACCATGAACACACTAGATATCCTTCCCGATTTCCCAACCGATCACATAATACCACAACATATGGCGGTCTTTGTGCTCGATACCCATGTATACTACAACTCAGAATTAACTCTTCTTGAAAAAATTGGGAAGGGCAGGTTTTGTGAGCACCAAGGACCTCGTTCGTCTGAAACCGATGGTGAAGGTGCTAAATGGGCTGATGATAAAATCTTGAGTATCATCGCAATTGAACCTCTCGGGGGAACGGGCATGTCGGACAACGAAATCTTACTACGTGAGTTCAACTATAGCTTTTACAACGTCTATATTATTACTAAATAAATAACTTATTAAATAAACTTTGAAGACTCTTTTATTAGCTAGATTCAGCAAGTGGATTGAATTAACTAGATTCGAAGCTTACTTACTCGGTAACTTTAGAACCTTCGAGATTAACAGAATTATCACTAACCTTAGTAGCCACCAACATGTTAATTTCATATCAATCAATTCAATTAATCTAGGCCCTCTCAGCTTGATTGGTTGATAAAGTCGAACTCTTAGATTGAATTGATTGAATTGATTTGTAATCAAGTCAATCAAGTTATCAATCCGACTTGATTGGTAGCAAGTCTAGTAACGGCATGTATTCTCTCAAGTACATATCCCTATCAAATCATCCGCCCACATGATTCCCCAGAGTCCAAATCTCGCCAAATCGACTGCCAACCTTAACTAATTCACGAGGACTACCTGTCTCAACAACACTGCCCTTGTCCATAACAATCACCCTCTTAAAAAAATCCATTACCATGCCCAGCCGATGAGACACCATGACAATTGTGTAGTCTGCAAATTCAACTTTGATAATCTCCTGCATTGCTCTATCCGTATCCTTATCCACAGTAGAGCTAACCTCGTCGAGCAGAAGAATACCGCCATTATTCTTCGATGATACCCTCCTATCCCTGACACGACGGCGCAGAATTGCCCTGCCAAGAATAAAGAGCTGCTTTTGCCCAGCGCTGAGGGAATCGGTGCTCATACCTTCATGCAGCCCGCCACACTCTTCAACGAAGGAGGTCAGTTGTACTGTTTCCAGAACGGCAAGACAGTCATCTTCGGAGGCGGCATTGAAGGGATCAAGATTCGCCTTGACGGTGCTGCTGTCAGGGAGGAAGACGGCGTCTTGCGGTACGGCTATAATTCTCTTGCGGAGCGTTGCGCGGTCGATGCGGTGGAGAGGGAGGCCGTCGATTGACATGTTCTGGGAGCAGGAAGGTAGGGGATCGAGAAGGCGGAGCAGGAGGAGGATGAGAGATGATTTTCCACTGCAAAGAATTAGAGGTTAGCAGGACTAACTTGCTGTAGTATCAAGGTTGCAGTTGGACTTGCCTGCCAGTTCTTCCACAGATGGCGACCTTATCCCCAGGCTGGATGGATATTGTGAGATCTTTCAGGGCCAGGTTCGATCGGCTGGCAATCCCGCTTTCTCCATTCCCAGACGTCGACTGTGTATCGCTTCTGCTGAAGCGCCAACTCAGCATCTCAAATGTTGTGGACAAGAGACATGACAAAGCCTACCCATAAGAAGCCGAGACCCCCTTAATCTCAATCTCTCCTCGTTGCGGCCACTCCTCAGGTGGTACAATGTCCTCTCCCGGCAAGTTCTCAGACACGACCTTCTCACTGAAAGTCTTCAGGCGGCTGACAGCACCGATAGAAGTCTCAAGCTGGGCGTACATTTGAATGATGTTAGTCATTGCCCCACCAAACGCCATAAGCGTCACAAAGGACGCACCAGTGAAACCTGCATTGGTCGTGAGCTGCGTAGCCAGTGTGACGAGACTGGTTGCAATGAGCGCTACGATAACGTGGAGAATAAGAGCTAGCCATTGTTGGATCATGGCGAGGAGGTAGGCTGGTCGCTGAGACGTATCAAGAAGATGATTGTTGTGTGCAATGTACTGTTTAACCCACCCGAAAGCGCGAATGGTGGCTACACCGTGCGTAGTGTCAAGGAAGTGAGCACTACACGAGAGTATTCGTTCAGTAACCGGCAGTGCTTCGAGTTGCAGGCTCGCAACAGTGAATTTCGTATGGAGAATTTACTTACTATAGGGGGCTTTTGGCCTCTAGGTCGAGCAATCTCATCTGCCTAGAGGTCCGGAGATAGAATTTCTGAAGGACATAGAGAGCGACAAGTAGCACGGGGTAACTGGCTGCCAAATATGGAGACGCACCAGCAATGACAAACGCCATGCCAATGACATCGAATCCATTGAGACACATGTTAATCAGAGCCATCGGCAGCTCTCCATCAATGAGCGTCATGTCCTGCGAGAATATATTGATCACGATCCCTTCGTCGGTGGTCGTAAAGAACTTCAGCGGCGCCATCACGACGGTAGTAAGAGCGGACTTATGCAGCTGAGTGCCGGAAAAGGTGATCATGGAGATCAACACGACGACACAGCCTCCTGCAAGAGAAACAAGCTGGGAAGCTCGGAGCAGTGCATAGATCCCGATGTAAAATGCACTGGATCGATTTAGTGTGTGCTCAGACCAGTATCTCATCCAAACAGTTGAGAAGTTGCTCCCAATGCCGAACAGGACGCCAGAGAGTAGGAATAGAAGGATCGAGAGCTTGCTGGTGTTACTGAAGTAATGCCTGTAAACTTTGAAATCGCCCATTTGCCTGGCCTTATCGAGCTCGTTGCTCAGCACTTGGCTCTTCGGGAGTTTAGGAATCTCAGGCGCATTGTCCTCCGGAGTCTCTTGTTCCCCTTCTAAAGAAGAGTCGGAGTCGGCTGTCTTCACGCCCAGCCAATGCACATACTTGCTGTTCTCCACGAGGTCATAAAAATTGTCCTCAACAATAGTACCATCAACACCCAAGGCGATAATGTGATCTGCGGAAGGTAGGTGGCGGACTGAGTGGGTGCAGAGAATAGTGGTAGCTTTGCTCCGTCGAACGATTCCATTGGGACCGAATACTCTTCGGAACACCTCAGTCTCGGTGTCGTTATCAAGAGCGCTGAGAATATCGTCAACGATCACTAGGTCCGACTCAAGATAGAGCGCTCTGGCAAGGGATACTCTCTGCTTCTGGCCACCACTCAACATAATGCCATTGCTACCGATCTTCGTGTTGTGCCCAGAGGGCAGCAGATTGATGTCGATGCTCAACATCGTCGCCTCCATAATCTCATCATACTTCCGTTGATTGAAGCGAGAGTATCCGATGATATTTTCCCTGAAAGTGGCATTGAGAAGGAAGGGAGTTTGTTCGCAGAATGCAACACTAGAGTAGGAAGATCCGAGCTTCACTTCGCCCTGAGCGATCGGAACCTCTCCAAGAAGTGCCTTACAGAGGGTGGATTTTCCGGAAGCAACCGGGCCGACGACGATGGTAAGTTGGCCGGTGTGGATAGTGGTATTGATGTTACTCAGAACCATCCTTTCGGGAGTCCAGCCAAAGCTGCCATTAGCAATAGTAATCGCAACCTCTGGTTTTGGTTGTAGGGTACCAACCTCCTCGGAAATTACGGGTCGCTTCTCCATTGACGTCGCCTTCTCAGTTGATGAGTCAACTTGGCGACTAATTTCAGAGAACCGTGTCTCATTGTCGGATCTTAACTGTGACATAGTTCTCCGGAAATCGACCCTGGGCTCGGCTTCGAGGAAATTTTGGACCCTGCCGAGACAGGTAAAGGCAGCCTGGAGTGATGGAAGCGATTGGAAGAGTCTGTTTAATGGATTCGACAACAATACCAAGTATGACAATGACGTAAAGGTCGTGGTAACGTCGAGGTTCCGAGATGTAACTGCAAAAGTGACCACTGGCGTGACAGTCATTGGTACATGGGCCACCGTAGCAGCAATGATAGAAATCATACGCCACCGATTCCCAGCCTTGATCTCATTAACTCGCAACGACTGAATTAGCTCTGCGACTTGATCCGTGATGCCGCTTATCTTCAAGGACTTCATGCTTGAGATGACTTTCGCTGTCAAGCCGACTCGGTTTTGTATCCTAGACATCCAGGCACGTTGCCGTTTGCCGGTAAAGCGAGAGACCCACGACATGATAGCCACGCAGATGAAGATAGTGACAATTGGTGCAAAAAATGCCGCGCCAAGTTGCCGTTGCAATAGCCAACATCCAAGTACAACCTCTACCGTGCTAGCCCAGAGCTCGTGGAGATTGTAGAAGCCTCGAACGATACGCTCAACATCAGTGCTCATCAGAGTGACAGCTGCCGCATCACTACTCGGCGCAGACTTCGCCTCTGTTGTTTTCTTGTAAATGGCCGTAGTGAGACAACCTCGCACCATGTAAAGGGCTCTCCACTGGTAATAAGTATAAAACGCCGAAGAAAGCGAGATGCCCGTGTAGATCAGAGTGGCTGCACCAATCAGTCCGTGCGCAACCTTGGTAGTGGCGCCATCCTTTGGTTGCTGGAGGTACTCGAGAAGGGTGGAGATAAAGAATGATTGGGAATAGCTGAAAGCCATCAGCGCAACTCTCGGGGCAACTGGCAAGAGAAATGGAACGGCGAGGGCTTTGGCGAGAGCCCAAGCTAACCGAAACTTTCTGCCCTGATAATCAGGAGTTTCCAATTTCTGTTCCAGCTTCCACTGCGTGGTCTCAGCAATCATCCCCTTGTCCAAGGCGTAGAGGTCGTCGATGGAGAGCACGCCTCTGTAGCCACGAAGGAACAATTGATTTAACCAAGCGTAAAGACCCAAGCTAAAGATGCCGCTCGATTCTTCAGGGCTATGCTCCCCGACATTCCATCGCAGCCATCTCGTCTTTTTCTGCGCTTCTAGAAAGAGTGAGAGAGCCTTGATTGCTACCGACGATGTGAACAAGCGGGCAAAGCTGGTCTGCTGGAGGCTACCGGCCACAAGCCAGGATGTCCTCGTCTGCACAATGTCAAAAAGCAGAGTAAGGAGGACGTAAGCATTGAGAAGCATGGATGGCCTTGGAGACCTAGAGTGTTCTACAAAGGACAGTGCAATCATAGCCAATCCGGCGACAAAGTTGAAGGCCGTGGCAGCGATTGATAGTCCATTGACTGGTCCGCCATCACCAGTGGTAAGGAGGATGAGTAGCGAAAACTGTAGAGTGGCATATACAACGATTATGGCCTGTAGTTCGTATTAGATGGAACGTGATTCTGGAAGACTGAGATCGATAAGGGTCCATATGACTTACAAGCTTCACAAACTGAAGGGTCGCAGCACTTACTATCCTGGGCTTTGAGAGCAGGTAAGCGAGTCTGGTCAGCGATAGAGCGACGAACACAGAGGCTGGGATGATTGCAAGGAATATTCTCTCGAACTTGATGGTGAAGTCGAAGTCGCCTCGACATCCTCTGACGCTGGGACCCAGCGAGTCGTCATTGAGGCACGGATTTGAAGCCATATCCAGTTGGCCTAAATTAAGTATCTTTGGTTGTTGAGTGATTAGCATTGCTAGGTGCCAGAGAATTTTGACCAATTTTCAAAAAATTACGCGAGTCACATGATAAAGTTCCAAATTACTCGCGCCACGCTCCACCGAGCGTATCTCGGTGGTGCGTGGCGCGAGTACACCGTCTACAAGTACCCATGAGCGGTTTGATAGCGCGCGCTACCGCACAGACAGAATTTGTATGGAAACGCACTGACGCGCGCTATCAACCCGTTCATGGGTAGACGGTGTAATCAGGAAGCCCCCAACGTTTGTCTCACTGACGTCAGACCGCCTGCAGTGAGGTCTTGGCGGCCCTGTCGGGCCTAGCGTATCCCTAACCGGATTGGGCAAGATCCTTCTCCAAACGAGAATGTCACTTGGTAGTCGTGGAGTGACCGGATTGGGCAAGATCCTTCATCTCCAGACGAGAATGTCACCGGGCAGTCGTGGAGTGACCGGGTTGGCGTCTTGACATCATTGCCTCTCACTTCTTCAGTAAGGTCTTCCGCCACCACTGCTCCTCTTCACGCAGCCACACCAACTGGCTCTGCGGCCTCCCGAACATATGTCCCTCACCCGGCACAATTACCAACTTCACATCTCCACCTTTCTCCTTAATTGCTTTTTCAATCACCATAGCCTGCTCGATCGGCACCACAGTATCTTCAGACCCATGCAACCACAGTAACGGTGATGCGATGTTGCCGGCGTGGTATACCGGGCTGCGTTCGTGCATGACCTTCTCCTTCTCCTCCTCGCTCATCCCTGGCCGCAGCACGAGTGCGTCAACGTATTTTGACTCCAGCTTATGCGTCTTCTCGCCCAACTGCTTGATGCTGCTGACACCACAGATGCAGACTCCACCAGCAAAGAGCGTCGGATGCTGCACTAGCGCCTGCAGCACGTTGTAGCCGCCTGCACTGCCACCTGTGATACCGACTGCGGCACCGTTGATGCGGCCGGTTGCAGACAGGTATTGCACACACTCAGCAGCGTCATCGGCATCGACAATCCCCCAGTTGCCGAAGAGTGCTTCGCGGTAGTCTCGTCCGTGGCCGGAGGAGCCGGTGTAGTTCAAGGAGAAGTAAGCAAAGCCGCGGGAGGTGAAGTACTGAGTGGTGAGTTTGAGGCCAGGGGATGTATAGGATGTTGGACCTCCATGTGATTGAAGAATCAGGGGCGGTGGTTTGTTGTTCGGACCTTCGTACTTTGGATTGTGTGGGGCCCAGAAGAACCCGTGAATCTCCCGCTTTGGACTCCCCTTGGCTGGAACGCAGATGTGCTCCGGAACGGAGAAGATTGAAGGGCTGAGCTTTTCGTTCGCCGACTCCCGCACAGTGGTTATAGCCGTTGTCTCCCCAACTTCGACCTTATAAAGAGCCGGAGGTGTGGTTGCGCCGCTGCCAATGACAAGGAATGATGTTTCGGATAAGCGCTCCATAGAGTCGAACTTGATTTCAGCCGCAGGAAGTTTAAGATCTGTCCAATTCCCAGTCTCGATATCAATGAGAATGCAAGTGCTCGATCCATATCGAATGCATGACGCAGCAAGAAACTTGCTCGAAAGTGGAACATAAGTACGACTGTCACATGTTAGAACTAGCGGATCCCTTTATATAGAGTGAATGTTCGAAAAAAGTTCATCGCTAACCTTCCCTGAAGCCAAGATATTTCACCAAGTTCACCATTCTCCAGTCCTACCAGCGATATCAGACTTGCAGTGCTATCACCAGGGATTAGACGGAAGAGTTGACGAAATCCGTCAACTTCTTGTCCGAAAAAAAGAGTACCATCCGGACCCCATCGAGGCTCGGCCACTCCATCGCGGTTTTTTCCAGCTACAACCACAATGTTACTAGGAGAGGCATCGGAACTCCAGTTGGCACAAAAGAGCTGGGCGGAAGAGAAAGGGAGGTCTGGGTGGTTCCACTGCAACCAGGATATCTTAGAGCCATCAAGGCTGAAGTGAGGGTCGTAGTAGAAATCTGCGCCGCTAACAACCCTCTTCACCTCGGATGATTTTGTATTGATGGCAACAATGTAGTTCTTTACACTGTCAGGCGTATCGCGTTCGTGGTCCTCCTCAATGGCTAGAACCCACGGTTGGTCACCTGGATAGGCATCAAAATTCGAATACCTTAGGAATAGCTTTGCCACCAGACGTGAAACTTCCCCTGAGTCGACGTTCAAGACGTTCACGGAGCTATCCTTTGCGTTAGAGAAGATAATCCGCCCATTGGGCATGACAGCATAGGGAGCTCCGCCGTACTCGTACACCCGGCTTTGAGCGCTGTATGAGATTGACAGAACATCATTCAAACCGTCGGATGTGATTTCCACGATGCCATTGGTACCATCTGGCCTGGCTTCCTTGAAGAATGCTCTACCCGAGTGGCCCTGCGATTGTTATTGGCCACTGCGTGTATTTAAAGTAATGGGAAATGCACCCACACAGACGCGGATGGAGCTCATGGGGCGACTGCCCGATATCACAGTGTCGGCCGTGATCTCACTTTTCCACTCGCCATACGGTGCTATGGTCTTGAGCGTCATTGATTTTCCGTTATAGCAGGACTCTTCCTAGGAAGTCAGATAATTGTCGATGAATGTCTGTTTCGACCGGGAAAAGGCAATAGTAAAGACCCGGTACTCTTTAAAATACGGGCTCTGTATCATCCATTCATCGCTTCCGTTGACGCTGTGGCCTCCTCGCCGACGGGTCAACCTGTGCCTTAGCAATGGTTCTCGCCCGACTTCTTCGCTACGTCTTTGAGTGTCGTCCTTATCGGGCTCTAAATCCTGTTCAAAAGACCGCCAGAGAGTGTTGACGAGTTGCTTGCCCTTTCGCCCGTTAATTGTGTGGCTTGCTCCCAAATTAAAAAGAGGGGCTACAGATTGCGACGTGATTTGGAGATGCACTGGTGGTGTGCAATTGTATGATGCCATGTGCAAATTACAGCTTGTTGATTTGTCAAGTCCAAGGTGAAAAGGGCTGCGTCATCCCTGAGACCGGTGAATGTGCAGGGTTGCTGCACCATGTTGTGTTACCTTAAATGATGCGACTCTTAAATCTCGTCCGCAAATGGCATGTACGACCTCCACTACACTTCCCAAACATCCCACGTTATCGCCGCTGCCCCGCACGAGACGGAGGGATCGCAATATGCGAGCAGTGTTCCGCATGGTCGGGCTTTAAGCCCGTGGGCGTTCCGTACTATACCTAATTAGAAGTGCTAGATAGTTTTCGATGGTAGTAGTCGTCAGTCGTAGCTGTCAACCAAAGTTGAATTTTATACCGTACCAACCTCAAATCTTTTGGTGTTGCACACGCACCTGCAATGTTGCTTAGTGCAATATAGTTTCGAATGAGATTGACGTATTTTGATGAAAAAACTGATAAAAAGTTAGTGCATACGTATGGTTGAGGTCGAATTTCATCTCCCGAAAACTGCTTACTAATCACCTTTTAGTGGCGCGAATAGCTTCATCTTCGAGCTTGATAGACCGCGTGCGATTAAGTTATTACTACTCCACCTGTGAAGGCCTAATTTGAATCGGCCTACCCTATTACACCTGCCAAGACCAGCACATGGGCGCCCATGAGCCCATATCCCGCCTACCCAAGCGGAACACTGTATGCGAGAAAGATGATCATGCACTGAAAGTGCCACAATGTTGTACAACAACCAATACAACCATCTATCTGGCCGTACACTGGGTCAAGAGCACGGGATGTATCAAGAAAACCAGTGAAGCCTCATATCCCTGATAGCGGCCGAATGGATTCCATTATCTAACAGCCAACATATGAAACACCCTACTGAACCAAGAGGTAATGGACACGAGGCTCGACGTGGGATTGCAGGAGGCGATGTGACCACTCAACCGGCGTTCACTGGGGCCAGAGTAATAGATCACTATTCTGGGAGGCATCTATCGCACGGCCCATATGACTACACACCTTCAGGCTTTACCAGGTGAATATTAGAAGGGGCAGTCTTTGGACTTATCTTTGATTATGACAGAAAGACTCTGTTGTGTTATCGTCCGGCAGATCAGCGCCTTCTCCTATTCGTCGAAACAACACCCCCCCTCCCCTCGAACTATTCTCATCAGCCGATTCCAAGGTCCTCGAACGGGATGTGTGGCATACCGAGGATTGGAAATCAAGTCTGAGGCCCCATAGTTAGGAATGGATCGGAATATATAAGGACACGAACTGGCTTACCATGGTCGGAATCCAGACTCCAATACAAAAACTTTTGAAGCACTAGCTAGCATCACCATGGATATCCAGCTTAGTGGTCTTGATGCGTATACCGACGACATTTGGGAGAAGCTCCCTGAAGACCGATACGCTTTCAAGTATCACCGAGAGAACCCACTTCCAGACAATGTTTTTGACGAGATAGGGTCTACCTTACACAACCACTGGAACAAAACTGTCTCTAACCTCCCGTTAGGAACATTTTTGCGAAGAATTATGTACAGGACCGTTTCAGCCTGTACCTGAATCACCGTCATTTCGACCTGGAACCAGGCGAGAGTCTAGTCGAAAGTGGTGCCATAGCCACTCCTTGGCCGCTTCGAGACGCTTCTGATGCTCTCAGAGCTAATATAGCTGCCAAGACGTGGGCCTTTTTAGACGACAAGCTGGTCCCTTTTGAGTTCAGCTTCCCAGCAACCGCAGAAGACTTCAAGTCCAACCATGTCCCATCCCAATTTATCGACGAACTTGGCGCCTTCCTCCACGCCCATGATCTGACAAGCCGGTTTGGACTTACCCTCTTGCCCAAGGACATGTCTACGGAATCCGGGTCGCTGTATGAGACCACAATTGGCAGAGTTAGCGTGCAGCTTCCCAAGAATGACTCTTCGCCAGAGGAAATCGTCGATGTTGGGTGGAAGTTCGATGCTTTGGGACGTAAGATTGTCAGGCTTTGCGTAAGGTGCTGCACTGGTCACGGATAAGAGGTCGTGGAGGCATATATTGGACGCTGTCGTACTGTCGGAGGAGTAAGTTTATTTCCTGTTACCGAGCAGCGCTGTCAACTACGTCATCACTCACTCTTTCCAATCTCCTTAATGCTTATAAAGCCTTACAAATTCTCTCCCAAACTCATCTCACTCGTTATTTATGTAGGATAGCCCTCCTTAGTTTTCAATTCATCGAGTTCTCTCCAAGATTATGTGTACGTCTGAAGGTTGCTCGCTCACATTTCCTACTACCACTCGCTGAAGCCACTGGTTGAAATGTTGCAATATGAAGCCTCTATAGTTAATTTATTCGATTTGGCCAAAATCACGAGTTTGAAAAGGCAGTGAGCGTTTTGACTGGGATGCTTGGATAGCCACCATGGAGGTTGTGCAAAGCCGGGCTGCTAGGCCCATTCTCGGAGATGAGTTCAGCGGATTGAGGACTTGTAGCGTCTCACCGGTGTTCATCCCCAACCTTCCCATTAATCCAAATTTAGCCAGAAGTTAAATATAATTGAGCGATCCCCTACATACAATCGATTTACAAGGCTAGTGTGATTGTAGATTAAACCCACTTCGTTGGCATTCTACAAAAGTGGTGTCCCGCCTGTACGTGAACGCGGCTGGTAACCGTGCCCAAGCAGCTTTATAACTAGAACATAGATAATTCAAACTATACATATCTCACTAAATAATCATTATGATTAATATATAAAGAATGAATCTAAAAGATGCTGACCTTAATATTGCCATCAGAAAAGCTGAACTACACTCGTCACGCCAAAAAGTATCGTTGAGGTGGTAGTTCTCATTGGGGTGGCAGGTACACGGTACAATACGGGTGCCACAGAAAAATTTCTTGAATTTTTTCTGTACATACTCCTGCGGGGTATGCCTCGGGAACGGTTAACCAGTTTTGGCCATGACAGAGCACAAGATTGGGGTACGCCGTCTCTCTTGCTCACTCGCTCCATCGTACATGGAGATTCCAAACTGTGGCCAGAACTACCAAGTACAAAATCTGATAGATCATCAGCCATGCGACGACACAAAACAGGGTAAGGAGCACATACTGAAGAGACAAAGAAAGGAAGTCCAAGTTGAGTACCACCAGCCGCGACCCCTTGAACCCATATTGCGGTCATTAGTGGCGTCCCAATCAATGTGCCAATCATTTTCACCATGATAACAATACTAAAGTCTCGACCGCTTGCCTGGTCTTCTTTAGCTGAAATAACAGGCGACTTTACCAGAGACAGTATAAAGACAGTAGTCGCCGTGCCCAAGGCGAAGATCACGATTGCTGGTGATGAGTTAGCGTTGAACGTTCGCTGTTGGGTTCGTTCCTACCGATGATCGCAAGCCATAATTTTGCAGCCAAACCAAGGCATAGAGCGCCGATGAAGGAGACTAGCAGGCTAGCCTTAGCTCCGAAAAAATTTGCCGTGACTTGCAATTCGGAATTTCTTGGTAACCAAGCCTTCAGCAGAATCGGAATGACGACCGTGAGTAGAAGGACATTTACGGCGGCTTTGATAGATAATAAGTAGCCCACCTATTGATAAGAATCAGTCTCACTGGTAGCATGGTGACCTAATACCTACCTCTGCAAATGTTCTTCCGTAACGTTTGGAAATGTAGAGTACAAGTACGCTTGTGTTTGAATTGGCTATTCCCAAAACCAATACGGTGACAAGGAGCAATTGGAAGTTTGGTCTGCCTGTCACAAGGCATAAAATGCCTTTCAATTCCAAGAGAATCCCTTTTGTGATGCTTGAGTCGACCCGAGGAGTGTCCGCTGATTCATCTTGGCTCATCGATTCATTGACCAAAGGAGTTTCTTCAGTAGCATCTACAGTAGGTTCATTGGCTGAAGTACCATGTAGTGCTGGTTGTGGAAGGAAGGCGATAATCGGGAATGCTCCGATCAGCAAGCCGATGCCAAGGTAGAATGGGAGCCACAAATTCAAAGACATTGTTGTTGACGCCAATATCGGTCCAAACAACGAGAAAATGTATGACAGCGACGACACGTAAGCAAAATAGGACGTTCTATGACGAGGCTTCAGCGGTATCCTGATGGAGCTTCTGTAGTGGATCAAACCTTGTCGGAATATCTCCTGCGAAATCTGTGAGATAAGCAAACACGGTCGATGTAAGGACGCAATCGCCGCCACCAAAGAGCGAAAGGAAAGGAGCAGCAATCATAGCCTCCACTGGAAATACAGCGTCGAGCTTGCCTAAGCAGAGAAAGTCAAAACCTGGTCATGGTTGAGGGACAAGCAGATTCCGAACGGGGCCTTACCGACTAGCAGGAGCCAGGCAAACAGAACCGTAATAGCCAGTGTATTCAAAACCAGAATGATCTTCCGGCCTAAGCGATCGGAAATAGAGCCAAATGGGATAGTAACGACAAGATCTGTGACACCCAATTTAGGTTATGATAATGGAATGCTTCATTACATCTGCTAGGGCTCACCGCAGACGACCAAAGAAGTCTCTATGACGCCTTCAAGCCAGGCTAATTTCTTCTGGACGCCGTCGATCTTGCAGAGCTCTTCCGGTACGTTGCCATCAGGACCAACTACAGAAGGCTCATGCTGTTGGTAATACTCCTTGCAGTATCGCAACTCTATTACACGGTTGAGAGGTAGGTTGAGAAGGCGCATTGCAAGACTGATAATGCTAAGCAACAGGAAAATGAGGAGAACTCCGCAGCGAGAGGATACCCTGGGCTGCTTGTTATGTTGAGGATCCGATGGCGGTGGATTGGTGTCAGTCATGGCGGAATGCAATGTAAACGAAGTAATATACTCCTATAAGACGGGACAGGCTGTTGCTCTTCGATCGACACCTCCGTGGTGTTTCTGATGATTTGTTGAAGTGCATTAGGCATCCGTCCGCTCGCCGAGCCAAACCTTCGAACCGCGAAGTGGTCTTGGCAGCCCTGTCGGGCCTAGCGCGTCCCCAACCGGGATTGGCGCATGCCCGGTCTGAGAGGTGAGGACAGGTTTCCGGCAACTCAACCCGCCCAACCAACGCGACGAAATTCATCAAGAGGACCCAGACTAGCATCATTCACCGTCCACAAAAATGAGGAAACTCTCAACAGGACCCTGAGAAACGTCTTTGCGACCTCCCCGGACGAAAGCGCATATCGTATCAACGACAGTGGAAATGTACGGCCAACGTTCCCCCCAACCACGACCAATATTGTCAACAGCAACAAAAGGCCTCGGAGTGATAGCACAGGGAGAGCGGGAATGTCGGAGCAGTTGGACAGGACTACAATACCCAGAGTACAATCCCTCATTGAGATGGTGCAGTCGCTGCATTTGGCA
Organism: Zopfia rhizophila CBS 207.26; assembly: GCA_010093925.1. Classification (NCBI taxonomy): domain Eukaryota; kingdom Fungi; phylum Ascomycota; class Dothideomycetes; family Zopfiaceae; genus Zopfia; species Zopfia rhizophila. The sequence goes on along the minus strand of ML994740.1, from coordinate 55,680 downwards.
ACAACAGAGTAGGCAGGACGGATGGCAGCGCAGTCGGAACAGATAACAAAGCAATCGGAGCTAATAGCAAAGCTGGTGGAGCAGACCTCGAGACAGTCAGTACAGGTCGAGCGCCAGGCGGAACAGATAGCAAAGCAGTCAGAACAGGCAGAAGGCCACCCTTTAACAGCTTAGCATTACGTTCAAGTCCCACGGCGAATTCATGACCCGCAAGCATATTACCAAGCAGCTCGGCCTCCCAAGCAAAATCGAAGGAATCTCTGCTGGGCGTAAACCTCGACCTCTCGCGGCTCCGCACACACCTGGACACCAGAAACCTGCGAACACTGAGATGCGAGGCTGCTGCTAATGCTGGTGTGTCTGGTGGTGTAGCTGGTAAGTTGACTTGCGAACACTGAGATGTGAGGCTGCTACTAATGCTGGTGTGTCTGGTGGTGTAGCTGGTAAGTTGACTTGCCTAAGATGCGAGGCTGCTGCTAATGCTGGTGTGTCTGGCGGTGTAGGGCGTAAGTTGACCTGCGAACACTGAGATGCGAGGCTGCTGCTAATGCTGGTGTGTCTGGTGTTATAGAGGGTAAGTAGGCCTCCGGATTGCTCCTTTATGTGAACGCTAGAATTGATAATAATTTGGAAGTAGCACAACGATTGGATTCTCAACTTTGACAATGCCTTTGCAAGCAACCTTCTCTCAGGTCTACCATTACGTGCGCTACCTGCTACGGTTCACTCTTGTCCCTGCTGCAGCGCGATTGTGGATGCAACTCATACACATGCTACTTACAACGCTAGTCTTTCTGATATACGTACTTCTGCAGAAAGCTGTTCGATCTGCAAATTGCTCCTCCGAGCATTTCAGCACTGCCGCAATGATGATGACGGAAATATCGACATAAAGCGAACACGGTCGGCACTCAGAGCAGAAGCAGGAGGCCCGCGTCTTCTGTGGTTTTGTACAGATCCAGGTCAGTGCCCACGACCCCTCTTATACACTGAACAGAAACAATACTTATTGCATATCCGTGCCACAGAATACACTGTTCATACTAATTCCAGCGCCCCAATTGGCCTCCTAATCCTACCTGAATCTGATAACCCTGCACGATTTTCACTGCTCCGCGCATGGCTTTGTTGGTGTAACGAGTCCCACAGTTGTAACAAGCACCAAGGTAAATCCAAGACAGCATTGCCAACGAGAGTTCTCTACGTCGGTGATCTAAAGCATTCAGGTTATACTTCAGATTTTGTACGTCTGGTTTGTGCCTCGGAAACAAGCAGGTAAGAATACGTCGCATTGTCTCACTACTGGGGTAACCTCTTAGTCGAGGAGAAGAAAGTGCACTATACAACCCAGGATAATATTAGCTAACGGTTAGAAGGATTTAGTTTCTCTGAACTACCGACAACTTTCTAAGACGCTGTTAAAGTAACCTGAGAACTTAGCGTTCTATATCTCTGGATTGACTCACTCTGCATCATCCAATACAGAGATAACGGTGAGGACTGGAAACGTGAATCTGGCCAAATGGAAAGCGTCTTTTTACATGCTTATTGCACAATTACTGCAACTACAGCTGTCCACTCTAACGCAGGGTTCCTTAAGTAGGACGTGAACCCTAGGTATGTCTATGTTCAAGATGCCTCAGGAAAGCAATTCTATATCAGCGCTGATATAGATGATTTTGACAATGATGTAGGCAAGGCTCAGCTTAACACGCGAGCATGGGTATTGTAAGAGGGGGTTTTAGCATAATGAACTATCCACTTCAGCGCCAATCAGACGTACTGGGAATGTAGGAAAGGGGTTTACTGTGAAAACCTTACTTAGCTGGAAAGGTACGAGCTCTACAACACCTGAGTTGAACTGTCCTAACTAGGTATTTTACTCCTCAGCCCCTATAGGGATAAGTACTTTACGCTTGATCTAGACTTCCTGAGATGGCTCCTTAACCAAGGCAAGCGACGTATTCTGAACTGCATCTCCTTTCTTTTCTAGGATTACTTAAAGCGGAACCTTACAGTCCTAACTGACAGATGTATTGCTATATCTAGGTTAGAGGATCGTATCGCAGGCGCCTTAAAGTGTCAGAGCAGATATGGCATCTTCCAGAAGTACCTTCATAGGAACCTCCTCTGGCAGGTATCTAACGACAAGATGAAGGAAATTGCGTACGACCATCATGTGCTATCTTGGTCATGGATGGCATATAGTGGAGGCATTCAGTTCATGGACATCCCCTTGGGCGAAGTTGATTAGATTGATCACCTCCGGTTCGATAAGGAGTGCGAATGCGGCCATGCCATAATCTCCAACCTATAGACATTTCAGAACTGTAAGATGGGACTCTATGAGGCACAGTATGCGGTCTTGGATTCCGATGGAGCTAAAAGAGGGTGGATACAGTATGACGTTGAGGGCGGTAAAGATCTTCGCAAAGAACAATATGTTGTCGTAGGAAGGAAGAGCAATAGTGGTATTGAGGAGTACTATGTACTAGTTGTCAGGCCGACTGGTGTGGATGGCGAGTACAGGAGGGTTGGTGTTGGGTTGATTCAGAGTGACTGCGTGGTGGGACAGAGGATCAACGTACGAGTCGTGTGAACGACGTTTACGTATACACTTCGTCTACCTGTATAGCGTTTGACTGTGGAAAAGCTCACCGTAAAACCCGTTCCGTGTAAGGAGGATGTAGGTCGATAAATCATCGCCCAAGCCTGTGGCAGACCTGCAGAGATTTGTAGAGATTTGTTTTAGTGCAGCAGGCGTAGTGGCAACATAATTAGCGGTACTTACAAGCAGACAATTGACGCATAAGATACTTCAGCTCGCCACCGCTAGCAGGGAGGACGGACTGACCCGCTCCAACCACACCCTTGTGAAGGTCTACTTTTTGAGGTTGAGGAATAGAGAAAGTAGAGGCATGTTGTGGTTGGGGACGAACTTGTCTTGGGCGTGGCGTTGTGGCGGTTAAGTGTGCCACATCTGTTATCAACTGACATGTCGGAAACTTTGCTAACCCCGACGACAATTATCGCGATCGCCAACTCAACTTCGCGATGCTGCCCAACCTTATGTCATAACATACGGCTATGTGGAGGTCGCACTCTCCTCTAAAGATCAGTAGCATATCACCGCCTTCGGACCGTCCAAGATGAGAGGAAAATGACTGATGCCGGAAGAGACGAAATTTCGAGAACGTTCCTTATGAAGATGACATAATCACGCCAAGTGCGTGGCCGTGCTCCGAAGTAGAGCCGACTGAAGTTTAGCGCCAAGAAGGCGTTTCAAGAAGCTGGACATCAACAAAAAGACGACAGCGATTTCTATGCTCTCCTACAGTTCCCAAACGAATCTTCACATTGCCCTTTAAGCTCGGCGGCCCGCCGCTTCCCCCCAATGCCCAGCAGAATCTGCGACTTCGAAAACGATGCAGTGCATCCACCATACCCACTTTCTCCGTCCATCGACGCCCCAACCTAAAAGCGGCTGGCACACAATGGATGTAGCAACGAAGGTAACAGGGAGGGATACAAGGGAGATGTGAGAGACGTTGGCATTGGCATCAGCGGACTCTCACCGAGAGGGATGAGCGATATGATGCTCCGTTCTGACTCTTCCAACAGTGTTAGAGTGCGACCTCGTGTGGGAAATGATAAGGCGGATTTATATCAAGGGACTTGGAGTGACCTTTGTGGATTGTTTTCCTTGCAGAATGTGCCAGCGTGCCCGTACAGCGCCCGGTGTCCGATCTGGGAAGCAAGGAAATATGTCATCCCACTTCATACCCATCTTGCACTTGTATGCAAGTAAGCGCTGTTTGTCCGACTTCGACCACGGCTCACGCGTTCGAACGTGTACGCGCCTATGCTCTCTATTGGGCCACCCGTCGTTGTTATCATCATCATTAGTCCCGGCACCAGAATCGCTATCGCCTGGACGTTCACTGCCTGAATTTTCGCCACTATCCTCAAAATCGTCGTCTCTGTTGCTCTCGTTGTTTGGGTCAACGGCACCATAGCTGGTGCTTTTGGCATGCGGACTGTGTGGCTGCGTCCAGCTTTAACTCACGCGTATGTTCAGCGCATCGTGATGGTTATACCGACAGCCTACTAATAACCACGAATCCGACGTCACCTGCGTCATGCGGAGCAGTTGTCCTGCGTCACCGATGAAGTCGCGTACAATTATCAGCGGTTTTAGAGACAATTGTGACGTTCTGTCATCGCAACGGACAATCACCGTCACCAACATCGTGCATTTCGACACTTGGCAAAGGGCAATGTCGGTTACCTGATGGTCCACACGGTTGCTCTGTCCATAGTTGATACTACGGTCATAAGCTACTCTCGTTCCTGGAGAGGACGTTCGAACGGAACTAGACCAAGTTACGGTGTCTGCTTGGGTTCCAGAGTGACGGCGTGATGGTGATAACTTCAGTTGTCGCAGTGTTCTTGCAGGCATCGTCCTCCGGCCCTGATGTCTAAGATCAGTTCGTAATGGACCGCGCCGGTTGTCCTGGAGGGCACGATTGCTACCTTTATATTGCTGAGAAGTTGCCGTACCGGCCCTGCAGGACACGTTCTGGTCGCCATTAAGTTCGTCCTCATCGCTCTCCCCAACCTTATCATTACTGCCATTTCTTTTATCCTCGCCCTCGCACAAATCCTTGACGTATGGATCACCATCCGTTCGTCCAGACGCAGTTGGGGAGACCGACTGTCTCAAGGGCTCCAGCAGCTCCTCATTTACCCCGTGCCTGTGGCGTTCACCGTTGCCGCTATTCACCAAATCAAGGAGATCGCTTCGTGGTAGGTCCGGGATGTCTGCGCTATTGACTTTCCCGCCACCACCTAGGTTACTAACACTTAGACCGCTACTGGTTTTGAGAGGCGAAATTAAGGTGCCGCGGGCTGGTGGTGGCGTTGACTTTGGTGTGCACAGAGGGCTGAATATAAGGCTCTCTACTCGTGGCTGGGCTGGCCTCCGCCGCTTTGCCGAAAAAGAGTCTTCGGGAGCCGGTTTCGTTGTAAGGTCCAGCACTTCTACGGAGGTAACCGTATCAGCATATAAAGGATGTTTCCGCTTGCGTGTTACAGACAGCCGACTAGTCATGCCGAGATCGTCATGGAGAGGTTCGTTCTACTCCGGCAGACTATCTTCAAAAAGACGTTAGAATGTCTCGTTAAGTCTGCAGAAAGATTACTTACTATACACGCCGTTCGTAGCCTCCCCGGAGAGGTCGCACATGCCTGCGGCCGTGTCACAACCATCGTGCCATTCGACGCTGTGTCCTCGATTTCTGCCGGCTGCGTCAAGACCATCATCTTGATATGCTCGTAGTCCGCCACCGGATTCGATATCCCCTATGCTATGGCTTGCTTCGGCTGCGTCGTCCTCCAGAACGAAAGGAAATTCTGTCCCTAGTCGGTACACCCGCGCCGTAACGCCACCAGCCTGCCTACCTAAACTGCTTCCATCGAACAACTCATCTACGGCTAAGTTCATCTCCCCAACGCCTGCAGCCCGGTCAGGCCCTTCCTGGCCGGGCTGCTGACTCTGTGGTATCTGCGGATGAGGAACGGTGCTAAGGTCGCCTTCGCCATCTACACACATATGTTAGCCGAGATCTATTAGCTTGTACGGTTCAAGAGCTGGAAATACCTAGGTGTAGCAAACCTGAAGGGCTAGCAGCTCCTACCGCAGCCGGTAGTCCAGGATCCAGAGAACGCAACACATTGGAATCTGACAGATCGGTTGAGAAGTCATCGATATTAACCCACTCTCCGTCATATCCGTGGGAGCCATCTTCATAAAGGCTGTGCTCCGTTATATTGGGCTTATTCTTGGCCTTAGGCTTGGATTTCGTCTTGCGCTTGAGTGATGAAGGATCGAAAGGAACATATTTTATAGAAGGAAGCGAAGTGGACAGTGGAAGAGTGCTGACAGTGGCCATTGCGATGGGAAGTTTGCTGAGTGCTCTAGCCGGGAGAATGGAGCTGGGTCCAGAGGTTTAAATACGTGGCTATCTCTCCAAGCTGACGACTGTTAGCGTACTGTTGCCGACAACGCCTCCCGAGACAGGATCGTGAGGAGTCCGCATAAATGCCTCATCCTGGGGCGGAAGCTCAGCCGAAAGGGGGGTAGGGACAACGGTGTCGAATCATTCATCGCTCTCGGCGTCTCTGAGACAATCCTCGTCATGAGCCCAGCCATCGCAAGTCGACTCAAGCGCCGCGGGGGCTTCATCGTAACAAGGGTATGCACGGCTTCCTGGACGATTGGCCAGCATGACCCATTCTCGCCGGCAGCGCCCTATGCCAGTCAGACGATTGGCTTAGAGGGCTCCGCTCACGTCTCACAGTACACCCAACGCCGTTGACCAGCTGTCAGCTGCCAACTTCCAGACACCAGCTCCCTACTGGTTGCATGGAGACGTTACAACCGTGTCAGACTCTTCATACGAGGCGGAGCATCCTGTGGGGGCCATGGTGGCAGCGTAGAGGTCATGAGAACGAAATTAATGCCTCATGCAAGTGCTTTGCCGCGTCATCACCGAGGTCTAGCCCTAGAGAAACACGGACGACGGAGCGCAGATTGGCCAGTGTATTCCACTAAAGGACCGAAGTTGGAGAGTGCGATGCAGGATGACCAGAGCTGAGACAATGGCATGAGTGCCATTCACCGGAAATGCCTCATTCCGGTCAGGATTGGGGGCGGGGGGAGAGCTCCGTTCATGTCTCACGGCCCACACCAACGCCAACACCAACGCCGAGCTGTCAGTCGCGAGCTTCCAGACACCAGCCCCCTGCTCGTTGCACTGCAACGTTACAACCACGGCAGACACGTCATGCGAGGCGGAGCGTCCTGTGGTCATGAGGACGAAACTAATGCCTCATGTGAATGACCAGCCGCGTCATCATCGAGAGGTTTAGTCCAAGCATGACACGGGTGACAGAGCGGATTGGCGAGCGTATTTGACCGAAGGAGCAGGGTGTGAGGCGGGATAATCAGAGCTGAGACAACAGCATAATAACCGTTCAATTTGTCTTCAACTAAGTCATGCGTGAGGCAGTGCGTTGCAGATGCACTAATGCCTCGGCGATCTTAGAGGAAACGGGGGGGACGGTTGTTCAGTCGCACAGGGAGGTGCTGACCGTGCAACGAGTAGAGAGCATCCCTCCCTCGACCGCAAATGTGACTTCGGGTAAGGAGAGCGTAAAAGTTAAGGAGGGAGCGGGACAAGGGGAAAAGAAGAGGCGTGTTGCTCGTGAATTCGTTGCAGGTAGAAGTCCAGAAGTGCGTTATCTAGCAGGACTCAGCGTGTGTAAAGGCTGAGATACCCAGCCCGTACAGGAGGGAGATAACAGGGACCACGGAGCAACGAAAGGAGAATCAGGTGCTATAGTAAGGTAGTCTGACTCTTCTGAGCGGCGGCTAGGTTTAAGAAAAATGCCTCATAAAGGATGATTGGGTGGGGGCGGTTGGCGCAGACCGAAGGCGGGCGAAAGGAAAGAGAGAGAGTAGAGAGAAAAAGGTGAGATAGGAAGGGAAAAATGACGGCGAGGGGAGGGCCTTTTATGGATGGACGTTAAGAATATTGCCCGTTCGGGCGTAGCGCGAAAACCGTAAGTGAGGGCCGGATTACCCGAACAAAGCGCCTCCATTTCCTAATACAGGCTTGCCATCTTATTATTTACTAAAAATAAAAACTATTTTATAGCTTTTTTTATGTTTATTTTAGTAACTAAATTTTTTTACTTAGTAATTGTTACGGCCAGCATGAACCTGTAGGCAATTATAAGTAGTTATAAGTAATAAAACACTATATTAAAGCTACTCTAGTATAAAGAAGAGAAAAGAGTATAGAAAGAAAGTAGAGAAAGATTATATAGGCGCTTATAGCGTATATATAAAAGTATAGTATATAACTAGTAATATTATCTATAACATAATAACGTGATAATACGTAGTAATGCTTTTTATAAACGTGTTATATAACAGGCCATTATAGTAATAAATATATTTTTATTAAATTTATAATATATATATTTATAGCTATTATAAAACTATAAAGCTTTTTATATATTTTGTTATATTACTTTAAAAGTTAAATTTTAACTATATATTTTAAAGTCTGGTGTTACGGATATGCCTTAGAGCAAGGTATAAAAGAATAACTTTATATATAATTATATAATAGCATAGTATTATATGATTACTATTAGTTAGTAAATAGAGAGATATACTTACCTACGTTTATAGCCAGAGAATATTATTTAATTAATATACTTTATTTAACCTTAAGACCTAAGAGCCTTGTGTTTTACTTTTATAATATCTAGCCTTTTTTTAAAATAGTTAAAGAATTTACTAATATTAATAAATTTATTATACTTATTATTTTATTATTTAATGTACTTTAAATATTAATATATTAGTTATATTTTTTAATAATAATAGTTTTACTATATTGTAATTAATATTTTATAACTTAATAATATTTAATAACTTTTAGTTTAATAAGTAGTTACTATTATTATATTTTATAACTTACTTACTTTTTTTTAATAAGTTTTTTACTAATTTAGTTTATAACTCTAATTTCTAACTATTACTAATTAGTACTTTAAATTTTTGTAATTTTAAATTTTTTTAGATTATGTTTGTAATTTTATTATCTTATTTAATAAAATATTTTCCATTATTTTTTTACTAACTATTAATTATATAAATTACTTAATATTTTTTTTCTTATTATCTTATTACTAGAATTTTTGGTTTTTTATATTAATTATTTACGTAAAAATTTTATTAACCTTTTATTTAACTAAAATAAAATACTTAATAATAATATTAAATTTTTATAAACTATATTTATAGAAACATTTTATAGTATAAAATTAATTAAATAAACTATAATTTTAATAACATATTATTATTATTATTTTTATTTACTACTTAATTTAGGTTTTTTAATAAGTTTTTATATGCTAATATTTTTTTTATAAAAAGCTTATTAATAAAAAAACCTATAAGTATATTATATTAAGAAAAAGCTAATACTTTACTATTATAGTTTTTTTTTATTTTCTTATTTTTTATAACGTTTTTCACAAGCGAGTGAACTATACAAGCGAGTGAACCACCTTAACCAACCCTTACTACTTCAATAGCTAATAGCAACCCACAATTATCAGCTATTATTACTAGAATTAATAGGTAGATAGCTAGCCTCAGCCTCAACCTGTGTACACTTCCTTGTGTCGTGCCCAGCCTGCCTGCAGCGTCCACAGCGCCTAGGCTGTCGTGGGCTATTAGCTCCACGTCTCTTACTAGAACCTAATTCTACCCTTATCTACGCAATAACATTAGCCTGAGCTAGTATAGCTACACCTTCTGCCTACGATAGAGTCCCTAATCTCTGTATACGCTTCTTTTTACGCTTCCTACGCTCTGATATGACCTTATTAGCCTGTTGTAAGGTGGCCAGCTGTGAGCGCATTAGGACGCTAGCGTGTAACATCATTGACGCACCCTTCGTGAGCTGGCCTAGTGATTCCAGAATTAACATAGGTGAGCTATTCTGGTGCTGCTTAATACGTCTACATAGGTAAGTAGACTAACTATCTAATTCAGCGACATTGCTGGGTGTCTAGAGTTCCTATAGAGTCGCCTCTGTAGGCAGCTCAGGTGTTTGTAGCCTGACATCTAGCCCAGATAGAACGACGTCTGGGTCAAATGGAATGAGGCCTGTACCTTGAAATCCTCCACATATATTACTTTCAGTAATCGAAGCTAGATAGGCTGCCTTAAAGAGTGGCAGAAAGTCAAGCTTAGTGACGTGGAAGATGTGATTCCTGACTAGCTTATCAACCTCCTGTCCGTAGGCTCGCTTGAGAGGTGCAAAGCAGCCTACATCTAGAGACTATAATAGATGCGACGCGTTTGCTGGCATGCAGAGTGTAAGAATATTCTTCTTCTTACGGAGCAGCTGAAATTCGAGAGACTCGTGGCTCTCATGGCCATCTAGAATCAATAGACGATTAACACCTACAGTCCTATCCTTCGTGTACATGTCGAAATGCTCTAGCCAGTCGATACCTATCGCATTTGTTGACCAGCCATTCTCGCTCATTGAGATTGCCCAGTCTGGTAGTAGGTCCTCATACCAGCAGGATAGGTAATAGACTCCAGCAAAGATGATAAACGGTGGAATTGGCCAGCCTTGACTATTCACGCCTTAGATGACTGTGACCCATTCTCTATTGCCTGGCTGTACAGCCTTAAGCTGACTACGTCGCTCAGAGCCTGTGACAACTTTAGCAGTTGACGAGACACCCATCTAGAAGCCTGTCTCGTCAAAGTTGTACGTGTCTTTGTCGGTAATGCCATGCTTCGCCTTGAAGTTGCGCACAAGGTTGAACTATGGCTGTATAATAGCAGGATCCTCACAGCGAGCACGCTGATAGTCGTACTTCCTATTATATTTCGTCTCAATTTCCTCAGTCCTCTTGACAAAGTTGTGTGGCCAGTTAACGCCGACTGTCAGGTTGCATCGCTCAGCCAGTAGATAGTTAGCCATCTCTCTTACGTAGATGAGCTTAGGCGCGAATCCTCATGAATCCAGGTCTAGAATGTACAGGACAATAGCTCTCTCTTCTAGCTTCGTGAGTTTCTTTGAATTGGGCTCACAATCGCGTCGTGCAGTGGTTCCATCAATTCGTCGCTTGAGTGTAGTCTTATTAACTTCATAGGTTGCTGCCGCGCGTCGCATGGTCTGGATTTGATCCTGCTAGATAGCTAAAATAGCTAGCAATAGTCTACCTTCGCTGCGGATAGATTCAGTCGTGATTTATTGAGCCATAGTTGTTGATAGTTAACGCGTTATGATTCTCAGTTGAGGTGGTTCACTCGCTTGTATGGTTCACTCACTTGTGAAAAACGTTATAGTTTATATTTTAAGTTATTATACTAATATTTTATAAATTTTTTTATTATTATATATTTTTATATATTTTTTTAATTTCCTACTATTAGTTTAAACTTTAGAATAAATAAAAGCTATTTATTTTCTTAATATTAATTACTTTTACTACTTAAAATTAAGTATTTTAGATTTTATAAACTATTTTATAGTTACTTAAGTACTACTTTTTTAGTCTAGTAATTTTTCTAGTTATTTTAATAAAAATACTACTATTAGTTTAGCTTTTTTAAACTTATAATAGTAAAAAAAAAATATACTATATTGTTTATACTAGCTAGCTATAGTTATATTATAAAAACTAATCTAAAACTTTTATTATTACTAACTAAATATTAAACTAAAAACCTTTTATATAAAGTAGTAGTAAAGTAGTAGCTTTTACTTTTAAAAAAGTTTATAAAGTAAAATTATAAGTATTTTCTATAAAGTATATTAAATAAATATTTTTTATTTTTGCTACTATACTTTACTATTAGTATTACTACTTTATATTTACTTACTTTATTATAAAAATAGTATATATTAGTAATACTAATAGCTATTTATATATTAATTATAATATACTTACAATTTTTACATATTTTTATTTTTATTAGTATAGTAAAAACTTTTTTGTATAATACTTTTTTAACTAATATTTTTAATTAGCTAATACTAGGGTTTTAATAAAATTATTATACTTATAAAAATATTACTTATACTAATTTATAATATATTAACTACTTTACTTTAATTATTATATAATTAAATTAATACTATACTATTAAAGGCTATATTTAATATAAAAAAGTAGACTTTATATGTTTATTACTTTTTTTAAAAAATGTAGCTAAAGTAGAAAAATATGATTACTTAATTTAAATAGTAATATAGCTATAAACTTAAGTAAACTATTATTTTTAACTTATATAAAAATTACTATTAATATTTTAATAATATACTTACTACTAGTTTTATAAGCTTTTACTAGTACTATAAATAAATAGAAACTATTTTAAAAAACACTTTTTTTATAGTAGTAGTAGTATAAAACTTATAAGTAGCTTATTTTTAATAAAGTTTTATAAATAAAAGTAAAAATCTATAAGTTATTATTTCTAAAATATACTAGTAAACTAATGCCTAAGTTTTTACTTAACTAATTAAGTAAGTTAAAAAAGTAATTTAATATAAAATAATATACTTAATATAATAAGCTTGTTTTTATTTTTATTACTATTTATACTAAAATAACTTTTATATAGTAAACTTACTTACTTTTTTTTATACTTTATATATATAATATAAACGAAATTAGCTACTTCTAAAAATAATATTTTAAAGCTTATACTATTTTTAAAAAAGTTTTTAAAGTTTTTATAATTATATAATATTTTGTAGAGTACTAAAAAAACGTTTTAATTAAAAATACTATAACGTTTTTTATAAGTGAGTGGGCTATATAAGTGAGTAGGCTATATAAATAAATAGACTATATAAGTAAGTAAGCTATATAAGTAAGTAGGCTATATAAGTAAGTAGGCTATATAAGTAAGTAGGCTATATAAGTAAGTAGGCCACTTTTACCAAGAATTACCTTTTCTTTAATAACTTTACGAAAACTTAATATTATTTAACAAAATTTTAAAATTAGCTTTTTAGATATTAAATACAGCTAGTATTAAATTTGCATTATAATAATCTTACGTAATTATAAGTTATTACGCTTAGAATTTACTTTACTTTAAATTAATTTTTAGCTATTTATATTTATAATATTACTTAATAATAAATTATGAAAACTTAAATATAAGGTATTAAAGCCTAAATTTATAATATATTGAAATTTTGAAGCTATAGTATTAGTAGTTTTTAAGATATTAAAAAGTGGGAGCTAAAACTTCTTTTTACCTAGAGTTCTTAAAAACCTACTTATTCTATTACTATAAAAGCATAATATAGTTTAAATTATACATAAAATAGCTTAAATTCAACTTCTATAGTTTCTTATTTAATAGTTATTAAAATATTAATAGTTATTAAAATATTAATAGTTATTAAAATATTAATAGTTATTAAAATATTAATAGTTATTAAAATATTAATAGCTAAAACCCAAATTTTTAAAAAGCTAATTCTAAGCTTAATAACTTATAATTACGTAAGATTATTATAATGCAAATTTAATACTAGCTGCATTTAATATCTAAAAAGCTAATTTTAAAATTTTGTTAAATAATATTAAGTTTTCGTAAAGTTATTAAAGAAAAGGTAATTTTGGTAAAAGTGGCCCACTCACTTATATGGCCCACTCGCTTATAAAAAACGGTACTATTTTACTATTTAAAGTAGTAATTAAACTTTTAAGTAAGTAGAACTTATAAGTAAAGTACTTTAAATAAGTAAATAATTAGTACTAAAGGCTTTTTAAATAGTTTTTAGTTAGCTTCTTTTTATGTAATAATTTAATAGTATAATAAAAATATCTTAATAAAATTATATTATATTAAAAAGTTTCTACTATCTTAGTAGTTTTTAGAAACTTTTTTTATTTCTTTTTTTTACTTAAGTTTAAAGCCTTTTTAGTAAAATTAATAGTTATACTATATTTTATTATTAACTTATTAGTAATATTTAGATATTATTAAAAGTACTTACTATTTTTTTATTAAGTTTTATTTAGTTTTTAAATTTTTTTAAAAAACTATAGTATTTATATAAAATAAAATAAATATAATTTTTTTTAAATAGCTATTACTAGTATTTTTTATATACTTTTATAATTTTACAAAAATACTCGTTTTAAGTTTTCTAAAATAGTAAAAAAAAGCTTTTTTTAATAAAATTACTATTATTTTAAAAATTTTATACTTAAGTACTATAAAACATTGTTAAATAAATAACTACTATATATAAAAAATATAAGTACTTTATAAATAAGCTTTATATTAATATAGTAATTTATAACATAACTTTAAAAACTACTATTCTTTTTTTATTACTTTATAAATATGTTTTTTTAATTAAAATTTTAAGTTTATTTATACTATAAAAATATACATACTTAAGTTTTAAAAAGTAGTTTTATAGTTAGTAATTATTATAACTAGTATAAATTTATAAATAATTATATATAAGTATAAGTAATAAAGTACTATATTAAAGTTATACAAAACTAAAAAGTAAAGTTTATAAAAATTAAAAAGATAATATACTTTTAGTACTTAAGTTAAAGCTTAGTATTTAGTTTTTTATATTTTAGTTTACTTATAATGTATAGCTATTATAGTAATTTATGTATTTAATACTAAGTTAATATTATAATAGCATTTTTTTAATAAAGTATAGAAACTAGTATTTTTTTTATATAAAAGTAACTTTATAATATTTTACTTATATTATATATTAATTTTATATAGTTGTAAAGTGTTAACAATTTTTTGTAGTAAAGTTTTTTAATAAATAAAATTTATATTATTAATAAAACTAAATACTAGTATATTATTATATATACACTAAAAATTTGTTACAAACTATAATAAAGCAATAACTTTAACTAAAAAAGTACTTTTATAAAAAAATGTATAAAAAATATATAAAAAGTATAAAAAAGCTAAAGTAAACTAGTAAAAAACCAAAAAAAATTAGTAGTTATTAATAATTACTAATACTAATATAAATAAAAAAAAAGTAAAAAACCTAACTTATTATTTATTTAATATAAAGTAATAGTAAAAATACTAAAACATATAATTTAATAAATTAAATAGTAAATAAAGTGTTTTTAAAATTTTTTTTTAACTAATATACTTAAAATTATAAAAATAAGTAACATACTATGTATATAAAACTTACTTAAAGTATAGAATATAAAATACTTTATAAAAACTATAAATAAAAAAAACATAATATGAAAGTAGTTTATATTTAAACTAAAGTATTAAAAGTTATAATAACTATAGTCTAAATAAAATAAAAGCAAATTACGTAAAAATAAGTTATATAAAAAATATAATAAAATAATTATTAAATTTGTAGAAGTACTTTTTACTTAAAATAAGAATATAAAATACTATACTAGAAAGTTAATAATAAAATATATATTAAAAAAAAGCTATATAATAATATAATATAAACACAAAAAAAAGAATTGTAATAATTTTATAAAATTATAAAATAAGAAAGTAGACTTTTTATGTAATTAAATTAAAAGTTTAAATAATAAGTAATAGCTAAAACTAATATAAGTAAAAAGCTTATATTTACTATTATTTAATAATAAGTAGTAAGAAAATACTATTAAATTTATAGTTTAAAATATTACTTTAAATAAATTTATACTATAAAGTATTAAAAGATTACTTTAAAAAAATTAAATATATAAATACTAATAAGTACTATAAAATGTAGAAAATAAGTAATATAAAAAACTAAAAAGTTTAAAAAAATTTAAATAAATAAAAAAAATTTAAATAAAAATACTTTAAAAAAAACGTACTTTATAACTAGCTAATAAAAGTTACTAGAACCTAAATAAAACTAAAAAATAATAATAATACTACTACTACTACTAGTACTATAAGTTTAAGAAAATAATATAGTAATAAAAAGTATATATAAAAAATATTAAGTTTGTAAATTAAAAAGCTATAAAAGTAATAATTATAAACAGGTAAAATGCTTAATATAAGTAAAAAAACTAATATAAAATAAACACTACTTTAAATATAAATACTATTAAGTAAAATAATACTAAAATAAATAGCTAGTAATAAAACTACATAAAAAGCTTATAATTTTAGAATGTTTCTTTAAATAAAAATACTTAACTTATAAAAAGTAGATATAAGTAGAGTGTAAAATATTAATAATAAAAAAATACTAACTAAATAAATACCTAATTTATAAAATAACTAAGAAAAGACAGTAATTACTTCTTAAACACTAAAGTTAAATAAAAAATAAATAAGCTAGTAAATTAAAACTAAATTACTTAATATCTAATATTAAAAAGTTAATAGTATAATTATATAATAAGTATATACTAATAATAATAAATTATACGTAAATATATATATTAATAGTAAAAATATTTTAGTACTTATAAATAGTAGAGCTAGCAAATTATTAATATTAAATAAATAAATTAAAAACTAATATATTTTATATAAAGTTTTAAAAAAGTTTGTATAAATAAAACATGTTAATAATAATTTAATAACATTTAGTAAAAAAAATAATTAACTTTAAAATAAAGAATATAACTATTAGAATAGTAAGTTACTTAAATAACTACTATATTAAAATAATAAACTTAGGTAATAAGAAAAAAAGTTTTAAAATTTATTATTTTAATATTATCATTTTCCATGGCTACCCAGGTAGAGGCGGGATTTATAGAATAATAAATAAAAAAACTATAATTAATAATAAAAAAGTTATAAGAATCTATAGCTGCTTTAGCTTTAATTAGTGTAATAATTTATAAAAGATATTTAATATAGCTCTTTTATTTATACCTATATACTATATTAATATCTATTATTAATATCTAAAAACGGGGCAGGAATCTGACTGTTATAAAAATATAAAATATAAATAAAATTTAAGAGAACATATATGCTTTATTAGATATTATGTTTTGCTTAAAAATTAGCTAGAAAGATAATTATAAAGGAGAAAGAGACTATAGTATTAGAATATTTATTACTATCTAAATAAGCTTCTTTAGTATAGAAAAGAAATCTATAAAGAGAATAATATAAAACTTAAATATAATTATTAGAATCCTATAAAAGCTCTTATATATTAAATAATTTTTGTTATATATCTAGCCCTAGTGACCCTCGCGCTTTTTCCTTAGTTTTAAAATTTCTATTATAATTACTAACTCTAGTTTTTCTATATGTTTAAATAATATTTTATGACTTTTAGCTCCTAATAATTAGTATAAGAGGGTTTTTAATTAGTATAAGAGTTTCTTAATATAATTATAAAGTCTTTTTATTAGGAACTTAAACGCGTTCTTGGTACTATAAAGTAGCTAAAACTCTAGCTATTTATATTTTTAAAAACTATATCTTAAATAGGAGTATAGAGAGTTTTGTATGAAACATTTATAAATTAATACTTTAACTTATATAACGGTTCTATACTACTAGATTTAGATAATAAGACAAACCTTAAGCAGCTAGGAAAATTAGATTTAAAAGATATACTAATAAAAATATATACCTCTTCCCGGATAGAATTACTGAAAGTATTTAATAGAACTAAGGCTTAAGTATTATTATATATTCTATAAATAAATATAAAAGTAAAAAAAGAAATAAAAAGATATTTAAGAATAGTATTAATTATTCTCCACACAAGAAACTAGAGAATAAGGGTAAGATAAATAAAAATATAAAAAAATATAAAAAAATAAACTAGTCTTATAAAAAGGTAGCTAGTAAGAACTAAATAAAAATAGTTAGAATTAAAGAATCTCTTAGCCGTACTAGACGTAATATGCTTTTATATAATATTAAAATTAAAGCTTTTTACTACTTACTATTTTAGCTAGGGTTTTAATTAGAAAATACTATACTTTTAGAAGTTTTAAGTTAATTTTAGTTAAATAGCGCTTATTTTTTAAAAAACTATAGCTTTAACTACTTAACTAGTATAAGCTAAGTAGTATATATAGAAATAAATCTACAGGATACTTAGTTAGAAAAGCTAGAGATTTAAAAAAGTTAATCTATTTATACACTTTTCTTCTATCTTTTAATTCTCTTTATTATTTCCTTCTTATATGCTAGTTTTTTTATAAATGGGGAACTATTATAGTATAAAATAATAGTCTTAAAGTAAATAACTCTATTCACAATCTAATATACTATAAAATAAATAAAGAAAATAAGTTCTCTATTTACAAGAATTTAAGTAGTATTAGAGGATGATTTTAAGAATATAAATTTATTTATTATATAAATACTACTCCTTCACTTAAGTTTTTTCTAGTTGTTTTTAGAGATAATTAATGTTTTTATTACTATTTATAAACGCACGTTAAACTTAAAATTTCTTATAAAATAAATATTATATAGAATTTCAAGCAAGACCAGCGGAGTTTTTAATGTAGTAATTTTAAAATTAAGTTAGTAAAATAATAATAAGTTTTAATGCATTAAGACCGTCCTTAAAAGCATTTAGATAAATAGAATTAATTTCTAGAATTCTAATATCTAGAGAAATTACACGTGTGAATAAGCTGCTCTCTAATTTATCTAATAATATTAAGAATACTTAGTATAATATCTTAAAGAGATATGATAGTCTAGATATAGGTAAATAGCTTATTTATATTAGAAATATTTTATAACAAATAGTCCCTAGAATACTACATATTGATTTTTAAAAAATTACTAATATTAATATTTCTATTCTTAAATATTTTTTTATTTTTTATAATTACTCTATTCTGCTCCTCTTTCCTTCTAGTGGGTTTATTTAAGTAATAAGAGAAAATCTAATCTAAATTCTACTATAATAAATAAGAATTAAATATTATTATAACTAAGTAAATAGACTATAGCATAGCTGTAATCTATAGAATAATAATAAAAAAACTAATCTATAGAAAACTATAAACTATAATAAAAAAATAGAAAATCTATATAACTTAGAGTTTCTACTTAGAGCTGTATATATTTATATAAGTATTTTATTTACAACTACTATACTCTATATTAGCTCTAGTATATATATTTATATATATTATTTAAAGGGACTGTTTCATGCCTTACTTTTAACCACAAATTTTTTATTATTTTTATTCTTATTTTTAAGGATATAAATATGATGTTTATAGATAGAGATAAACACCTATTAGCAGCTTTATAGCTCTATTTTAATAAATTAGAGATAAATAGAAACTACATAAGCAGATATTAAGTATTATAATTTTAAAAAAAAATAGAGGCTCCATAATTAGGTGCTTAGTTTTAAAGATAGTTTAAATAAACTTTATAAAAGTAATAAAATAGTATTATAATAAGTAAGTTCTAAAAAGACAGATTTTTTCTTATTAAAAAAAAAATTACTAGTAACTAAAGTAAGAGTATATATTAGCTTTATATTAAGATTTAGTTCCCTATTAAGTATAAGATACTATATTATAAAAATAAAAGAAATAATTACGTTAATAATTATAAAGATAATTAGAAAACTTTAAATATATAGTTTTTAATTATAACTAATTTTTATGGCTAGTGTCTAAAGGACGACCGCGTAAAGAATAATAATAAATATTAAAAAAATATAATAAGATTTTAATCACACATAAGCCGTTCTGCTATAATAAAGTAAGTTAAGTATTATATTTTATAACTAAGAGAATATATATAGCTATAGAAATAATTAAAAAAAGTATAAAGACTATTACGGCTCTAAAAAGAAAATAGTTATATCTTTTATTCTATATTATAAAGATTTTAGACATATTTATTAACTAGATAAAGAAATTAATATATATAAAAGAAGAACAGAGCCAGCATATATATCTAAAGTAATAATAATTAAAATTATATATATAACTAAGATTTAGACTACTTTTTAGTCTGTTAATTATAGCTATATATTCTAATATTTCTAGCTGCCTTTTTATAGTATAATCTCTAATATAGCTAATATACTAATAATAGTAAGTAAAGCTAATAAATAACTAAAAAATATAATAATTATAAAGTAAGAAGTCAAGATTAGAGAAACATTTACGTATATTTAAGTAAAAAATAAATAAATACTTAAGACTATAATATGCATGTAAGTAATATAGATAATACCTAAAATTATAATTAAAAAAGTAGTATCTATAATAGTGAGATAAGTAAACAGTTTAATATTAAAACTTAAAACATAAATTTAGAAAATTATAGGTAATATAAAAAAAAGTAAATATATATTACTAGCCTTATTAGGTGTATAAAAAAAGTTATATAGTACTAAATTCCAGTCCTTTCAGACGCAGGCAGAGGAGTAATTTATACTTTTTTAATTATAACTAATAATCTATCTTTACTTATCTTATTACTAGGTGAGTTTATAATTATAGAAGCTAGAAACTTTATAAGTATTTATTTTCTTTTATTTTTTATTATATATAGAGATTAGACCTGTCAGTGCGTTTTTAAACTATAATTTTTTTTATATAAAATATTCATACTATAGAGGTTATAGCGCTGAGTTTTCTTTTAAATAATAAAATTATAATAAAGTAGTATTCTAACTTCTTAGTATAACTAGAAATTACTAACCTTTATAAAAGAAGAAATATATTTCTGTTTTTATAAAGGCTGCTTTCTATATTATATTTTTAATAATATTATTAAAGAAAACTCTATTTATAATAGACCTTAAACTATAATCCTAATACATTTACTATAATTATACTTATATTAAAAAATTTAGAATATAATTTCTAAATTTGACTAGGCTGAAGCCTTAGGAATAGTATATTATCTTTTATATTTAATTTATTTACTATTAGGTATTTATTTGTATAGTATAATTTTATTTAAAAATTTAAGCTACCTAGTATAAACGTTCTTTTTTATGGGAACTTAGTATTAATTTTACTATAAATCTACTCATAATATAAATATTAAATAAGCTTTATAAATTTTATAAAATATTTTATAAACTGCCTATAATACAACATTCCCTTAGTAGCTTTAGAATTTATTAGACTTTTAGTACTAGTATATTATGTTAAATAACTATAAATATTTATTTATTAATAGGATAAAAATTAATAATAGAAATCTATTATTTTTTAGTAATAATTAATGCTTTAAGCTAGTTATTTAGCACCTTTTAGACACTATTAATATTAATATAAGTTAAAATACCTTAAGATACGTTATAGCTAAATAAAATATTATAACTAGATAAAATATAACAACCAGACAGAATATAACAACCAAACGGAATATAATAACTAAATAAAAAGTAATAACTAGATAGAAGATAACGACTAGATAGAATATAATAACCAGATAGAATATAATAACTAGATAGAATATAACAACTAGATAGAATATAATAACTGAATAGAATATAATGACTAGATAGAATATAATAACTAGATAGAAAACTATAACTAAATAAAAAGTAATAGAAAATAATAAGCACGTTTATATAGTTATTTTATATTTAGAAAATACTATTTTAAACTTAAATTCTAGTATTTTTTAGTAGACTTAAACTACTCTGACTTTTCTAATTATTTAAATCTAAAGATATCCGTTCCTGCGCTTTTTCTTATTCTAAAACTTTTTTTATATATTTAAAAAACTAGGTAACCGTTACAAACTTAGTTCAACACTTTTCTATATACTTTTATCTAATTTAGATGAGTTTTCTGAAATTACTGCTAAGATAAACAGTAATATATATTAGTCTTTATTATATTTCTAACTTTTTATAACTAAAAACAAGCAGATGTACACCAAAATGAAAGAGAATAAATTTAAGGGAATAATAAAATAGATGAAAATAATTTATAATATAGTAATACTAATAAATTAAATTACTTACATTCTTTAGCTAAAACTATTATTAAATCTAGATTAGATATTTATTATATTTTTTAGTAAGTAAATACTTTCTTTTAGGATTATTATTAATTCTATATACTAAATTACTATAGCTGCTGATGTTCTTAACGGTATTAAATTAATTACTCTCTTAAAAAAAGAACACTAGGAATATATTATTTCGAAAATTGTTACTAACTTTCCTAACTTAAATAAAGCTAAATAAAATCTTTAAAGAAAGCTGAAAAAAGCCGTATAAAAACTTTAAAAGAGACTAAAATTATCTATTAACCCTATTTAATTTATTTCTAAAGGTCTTAGGCTTAAGTAAGTATTATTTCTAAATTAATAGCATTAATAGCTTATAAATATAAACTTAAAGATATTAAAAATAAGATTAGATTTATTTTTTCTAAATATCTCACACTAGACCTCTCTTATATTAGTAATAAGAGAAAGGTTTTAGTAAATAATAGTTATATAATATCATACTCATATAAGCTAGTTCTAAATTCTTAATAAAAAAATAATAGTATAATAAATATATTAGATATAGAGGTTATAAAAGCAGTTTTAATATTTTTTTAGCTTTAGTTTTAGTATAGTGTATTTTTAGAGTAGATATTTCTAGTAGAAATAACACCTTTAAGAGATTAAAATTAGTTAGTAAAGGAATATATAATATTATAGAAAATATTAACTAATTTACTTAAATATAATTACTAGCTATAAAGATTAGCCTTCCGGATTTTAGTACTATCTAATTCTGTTTTAAAATAAGAGTAATATTATATAACTATATGAAAACATAACAGCAAATAGTATATCTCTAAATAATTTTAAAAATAAATATTCAGAACAACATGAATATACGCATTTATAAGTAAATTTAAAGAATAGAATATTATTATTAATAGATAAGCAAGACAGTTCCTTTTTTAAGGGGAATTATTTAGTATCTATACTTAATACATTTCTTAGCTTTAATTAAATAATTGCTGAGGATAACTAAGACCTAAAAAATAGTCTTTAATTAATACTTAAATTACTATTTAATTAAACCCCTACTTTAATGTACGTAGATATAGATGATAATTTTATATTATTATTATTATTTATACTTAATTAATCTCTTACTATTTTAATGGAAGTGGATACAGATAATAATTTGACGTTATTATTATTATTTATACTTAATTAAACTCTTACTACTTTAATAGACGTGTATGCTGATGCGGATTTTATATTAATAATAAAAATATCTTTAATATTATAACTATACTTAATTTAGCGAAACTAGAGGAATATAACTAATATTATTTTTATTTCTTTTATAATATATATTATTTCTTTCTACTCTAGATTGAAAGCTGTACCTAATACTATTAGTGCTTTATTTAATTTTTATATAGGAACTAATAAAACAATACTATTACTATTAAAGATATTATATTATTTCTTAATTTAAAATAAGCTAAATTTATTTTACTAAATCTATTATTATATTAGCTAGTAAAGGTAGATATAAATAGCTAATTTATCTTATAATATTCTTATATAGCTAATACATATAGTACAAGAATTTTAATAACTTTTTTCAAATAATATTAGATATTATTATTAGTATTTTCTTATATAACTTTTATCTCTTTTACTATTATAGATATAATAGGTTTAAGTTCTAAGAACTTTTTTTATATAAGATAAGGTTTTTATAACATAACTTATAAAACTATATACTATAAAGTCTAAATCAGACAGAGAATATAAAGCCTAAAAAAAGAAAGATTTTAAAGGGGTAATTAGCTAGTTCTAAAATATAATATCATAATATATATTAACGCTAAATAGATAAAACCTTTTTCTATTTTTTTTTCTTATTTTAATCTATATTACCTGATGTGATTAAGAGGTCCTTTAACTTATTATTTTATTACTATTTTTTACTAATTATCTTTCTATAAAGTTAGTTTATTTTCTGCTTATATACTTTACGCTTTCTAAGTTCTAGCTAATATAAATATATATATAGTATATTATTAAGGGCCTCTAGCTCTTTTAGTATTATCTTTAGATTTAAACTAATTAATACTCTTCACGTATTCTATTCAGCCTCCTAATTTTTTTTAAGTAAATTTATAATATTTACATTTAAAAAAAAAATCCCTACTAGAGTATTTATGTTAATAATAAGTTTTAATCTAGCTTTAAAAAATAGCAGATAGGTTTACAAGCCTTAATATTTACTAATTATTAAATAAGTATTATAATATTCTAAAGGCCTCTTAAGCTGTTTAGCTGTTTACTTAGAGGTTTTTAGAAAAGTATATTAATTTCTTCCTAGAAAGGATTACTGGAAGTGTTTAGAAAATCTAAGCTTTAGATATTATTCCATATCGTGCTAGAAATACACTCTATAAAAGAAAGTAATAAACACTAATAAATTAATTACTAAGAAATAAAAGACTTTAAATGAGGTATAAATAAGGCTGAATATGTAAATATTAATAGTATAAGTTTAAGCTATATCTTATAGTAAGTAATAAGCTAGTAATTTAGCAATAATTTCCCTTAAGTATTTATAAGAGTATATAAATATTTAGAGAGATTTCCTAGAAATTTAGAAGCTTCCTCTTATATTTTTTTAAAAAAGTTATTACGAAAATTATCTAATAAAGGAAATACTTATAGTCATATCTAAAGCATTATTATTTATTTAGTATATTATATTCTAGGAAATATAAAATATACTTGCTAATACGTTTAGTGCTATTACTTAAAAGCTATAGTAATAATAATAATACTAATAATAATACTAATAAAAATAAGAAAAGGATTACAAAACTGCCTTTAAAATTTACGTTCTAAAATTAAAATAGATAATAATAAAACCGCTACTCTTTTTAATAATATATTAGTACTTTTTATAGAATTAACTTAGATATAAATTATCTTAAGAGGAACAGTTAAAATTTATGTTTTAAATATAAAGTATATTATAAATTTATACTAAAAATTTAATTCACGGAAGTCTCATTCACAGTAGCTAATTATCCTAAGTTAGGTAATAATTAGATAGTAATAAATAAAAATAGTCTTATAAAATAATTAATAATATAGAATATTTATAAAGTAATAAGGTAGACTTTATAGAGCTCTAAGATTTTCTCTATTAGATTTATAAACTAGTATATTCTTATATAATTTAATTAAATAAATACTACTATTACGTAAGCTGATTAAATTTTATCTTTATAATACTAATTATACTTAAACTTATAATAGTTAGTTTACTTAAGGTATACTTAAGTTATATAATTATTTATTTATTTTAGTTTAGTATTTTAGTATTAGTCTATATAAGCACTTTAGCCTTACATATTTTTATTAATTTTATTTTAAAATAGTTAACTTTAGTTATTTTAATTATTAACTTAAATATTAATTCTAGGATATACTAGCTGTAACAGGACTAACTTTAAAATATTATAGAATTTATTACTCATAATATCAGCAGCCACTATACCTTGGAAATTATAGAAAAAATTAATAAATATAAGTTTATTTATCTCTACTAGGTTAAATATAGCCTTAGGAGTATCTAGAGAGTAATTATAAAAATAAAATAATAACTATAGAGATCTTTAAACCTATAGACTATTCTTCTATTACTATATATATTAAAAGATTTAAGATTAAATTTAGATATATTAGTATAAATAAATAGTAGTACTAAGTGTATAAAATAAAGCTCATAAAACACGCCTATACTCTTAATTAGTAATAAAGAGAGAAATATTAAATAAGTTTTCTAAAGATATTTAAAAGTTAAAACCTTTTCTTAGGCTATAAGACCTGAAACTTATAGTATAGAATAGTCTCTAGAAAAGCGGGTAACATAGTGTATAAAGAAAATAATATAGAAATTAGAAATACTAACTTATATAAGTTATTAGTGCATATTTCTTAGTATAAAAAGTAGGAGAGTAAATAGTAATTATAAGATAAGAAACTAGCCTTAGCTAAAATAAGCTTAGTTAGAAAACTAAAATAAAAAATCTTTTTTATCTATAGTATAAGAAAACGCTACTATTTAATTTTATTATATATATTATACTTTATCTGCACTTTGCTCTGCTAATAACTATTTATATCTTACTATTTTAATAATTTCTTTTTTAATTCCTTATATTCTCTTATTTTTGTCTTTTATAAGTATGAATAGTATTTTTATTTTTAGTATTTAATTAAACTATTTATTATTTTCCAGCCTAAAGATCCCCTTTTATATATTTTAAACTATAGAATAAGTTAAAATCTGTTTTATATATTTTAAATATTTAAAATAGAATCTTTCTACTATTTACTAATATTATATCCGCCTCGATTTTCTTAATACGTGGGGTGTGACTAGATATAAGATAAATAGAATATTTACTAATTTTATTAACCTTCTACCTAATTTTAAAGATTATATATCTAAATAGGGTATAAAACTCTATTAAGTAAAATAAAGCTTACTAGACCTAGTATATAAGATTTTATCTAAAGATAGGGAAAATCCAGTCATTAATAAGATTAAAAAAAGAAAGTTTTAAGATTAATATAGTAAAAGATTAAGACTAAAGCTAGAGATAATATATAAAATTAATTATTAGTTTATATAATAATTTTATTTTTAGTTATCTTCTATAATATCTCCTGTACTTATAAATTTTAAGAAGATTATATTTAGTAAATTTAACTCTATACAAGTTATACTTTAGATTTCCTTTTTTTTTCTTTTTTTATATCTAACTAACTTAGGATAGAGTGCTAGCCTAAGAACTTTAAATTAATACCTAATTATCTCTAAATATATAAACTATATTTTTAAGTGTATTTAAATTAGAGTATAATATTATCTTATTTCACACTAATATATATAAATATATATGGAAGATTAAAACTCTTTATTAATTAAGTATAATATAGATACTATAATCCTACATTAAGCTATCTAAAATAAAGTAAATTTTTTAGTAGAGGAGAGAGTTTTCTTTACTGCTTACTTTATTACTTAATAATTTTTACTAAGTTTTTATTAAAAAAAGCTATAAACCTCTAGTACTCTAAGTCTAGTTTTATAATAAGAAGGCCTATAATTTTTAATTAGAGTTTAAAGTAGCGTTCACTTCATGCTAAGTTAGAGAAAATATAAATTATAAAACTATATATTTATCTAATACGCCTGATACGCGTAATTTAGTGTTTTAAGTTTAATAACTTATTATTATTTAGCATGAATTTAGATTTATTTCTATAATTTTATTATCTATAAGCTATTAGTGCTCTACTTTTTATATCTTCTTTTTCATATCCTTATTTTTCTTATAATTTTAAAAGTTTATTATATTTAGGAGACTTCGCGGTAGTCTCTGAAAATAATAAATATAATTTTAAAGAAATATAAGTTTCCATAAGGCATATATTTCCCTATTAAATTATATTTACTAGAGATAAAATTACCTAATTTCTTTTTATAACTATATTAATTTTTATTATTAGGTTAGTATAAAACTACTTAACTACTTTAGCTATTAATTAATACCATTATCCATTCTACTAATAAAGATAAATTTAATGAATTTTTATATTAAATAACTGCAGTTACATCTGTGGAAGAGCATGAAAAAAATGAAAAAAAAACTTAAAAATAAAGAGTATAAAAGCTAGAGATAATAGGATAAAAAAGATTAAAATAATTTTCTATACCAAGCTAAACCAGAAAGCGACGGTAAATACTATTATTCTAAAAAAATAAAAATAAAGATATAATTACTAATCTATCACGTCTAAGTATAACTATAAGTAAGATAATGTTTAGATTTTTATTATAATTATAATCTACTAAAAATACTATAGTAAGTATATAAACTTACACTTAAAACTATTCTATTACTAGAATATATTTTATATTAAAAAAAAGTTTTCCTTTATATCTTACTTAATTTAATATAAAAGGGAGATTTATAGCATACATGGATATAGTCTTAAGCCTAATTTATATAAATTATCTTATTATAAGTAATCCGTACTAGGTAATAGCTTTTTTTAATATTATAATCTTATTAACTATATAAAGCGCGTTTATAACTAGACTAGATTTATTAAATAAATACTATTTATTTAGCTAGAGTAATCTGTTATTAAGCTAACTAAATTATTACTACCCTTAAAAGACTAGTCTAAAGCTAAGAACTAGATTATCTTTTATAAGTAGAAGTTAAAGCTAATTATTAAAAAATCTATTAATAAGATCCAAAGCATCTCTAATAAATACTAATTAATTAAAACTAACTATAAGCAGTAATAATAAGACTATTAGGCTATAAAAAATAAGTTTATTATTAATTTAAGAAAATTAAATAATTCTAAAGAAATAGCCTGTACCTTTTAAAAGTATTTATATACTCTTTTTAGAATCTGCTATAATCTTATTACTATAGATAATTTAAGGTATTAATAGCATAAAGAAAGGCTAGGTATCTTAATATTCTAAATTTAATTTCTTTTATTATCAACTAAGCTTTAGCCTACTGTTTTGATATTTATAATAATATAAGCTATTTTAAATATATATATAGTGCTCCTCTTTAAGAGGCTTTTATTAAACACTTATAAATTAAAACTTTTTAATAGCTATAAAATTATTTAAGTAGAATACATACCTCGTTAAAGAAGCTCACCAGAAATATTTAAACTAAGAAACTAAAATTTAAGTATTATTTTATATAAGTGCTATTATACTCTTTAGTTACTTAATTTCTTTATAAATACCATAATTTCTTCCTTACTTTATAGTATTTATTAGTAAGTTTTGTGTATATTAGCTAGCAGCAAAGTATACTCTATCTATCTATATATAAAAATATATAATCTATTTCTTTCTAGAGTATTTGCTATAGTAACTACTAAAAAATTTAAATTATATACTTACTTTTATTTATCTAGCCTACTAGATAATAGTGCTCTTATATAAAATAATATTAATTCTTTAGAATATTTAAATAAAATACCTTAATAACCTTAGTTAGTATTAGATAACTATTAAAGAAAAAGGCTTTTATAATTAGGAGATTTAGGCTAGTATTATACGTTTCTAGTATAATAAAATAGCTAATAAAAGTCCTTCTATTAACTATTTATATTATTATTTAGCTATTAATAAGGGCCTGATTGCTATTTTCTATTATTTAAAAAAAGTTTTAAAACCGTTTAGCTAATTTACTCTAGTTTAGGTCTAAATTATAGTAACTAAAAATTTTCTAAGTTATAGTTATTTTAGGACTAAATCTTCTATTCTATACTAGTAAAATGCGCTATAGCTACTTTTAACAGCTTCTTACTATCTTTCTTAAAAAATAAAAAGAATTTAAAGATAGAGTAGTTATAATTTAGCTCTATTTAAACTTTTTATAGTTTAATTATAATTTTTTAAAAAGCTTTAGCTCTTATAGCCTTATTAATAGAATATAATTACTATATAGTTATTTTAAAATCAACCTATAATAACTAAGCACTTATTAATAAGTTCTAGAGAAATAAAGTAAGAAAGAGAGATTTATTAGATATTATACTAAAAATATATAAGTATATTCTAAAAATACTAAAATAAACTCTAATAACAATTAGCCTAATAATACTGGGGATAAAGAATTATGTATTATAGTTTTTTTAAGACTATTACTTTATACCATAACATGTGAAACTACTATAGTATAAAAAGAAAATAATAAATAAAGAGAAAAGGTAAAAGGCTATTATATTTATATACTTTTATTCTTCACTTTTAAACCCTTAACTTCTCTAACTAAGTATTCTATGTTCTATTACCTTAATTTACATCTCTTAAAAAGGAACTAATTAGATTCTTTCTTATATATATTACTTAGCTTATGCTAGTTAAGTAGTTAAAGTAAATACTTTTTAATAGAAATTAACTTAAGGCTTCTAATAGCACAGCGCTTTCTAATTAAAATCTTAACTAAAATAATAAATAATAAAAAAACTCTAATTTTAATATTATATAGAAATATATTACGCCTGATAGGGTTAAGAGATCCTTTAATTTATTACCTTATAGCTATTATTTAGTTTTTTATTTAGCTACCTATATTTACGTCCTTTAAGCTTAATATAGCTATTATAAGTATAATATTTTTCTCTTATAAGTAGTAGAATTTTAGCTATGTCTATTTATATAAATACAGGCTACTTATTTTTCCTATATTTATATTAACTTTTATATATGGAGTAAAGGTATGTATCTTCTATTAGCCTATAATAAATTTAATTATTTATAAGTTACTACTAACTAGATTTATAGTAAAGGACAGTTAGGAATTATAGCTATTATAAAGATTTAAAGCTTTTAAGCTAATTAGTAAGTTTATACTTATTTTTAGAGCTATAAGCTATAAAAGAATTTAACTATCTATTTTTATATTTTATTTTATTTTATTATTTTATTTACCTTATCTTACTTTCTCTAATTACTATCTACGTTTTATGTAGAATAGATTTTTTATTTTTTATTAATATCTTAAGTTATAGCTATAGCGCATAATTATTATTTTAGCTAATTATTTATTATTTTTATATACTTATAGTCATGCCTGGTCGTGCTGAGTAAGTTAATATATTATACTTTAATAAACTTTTCAGGAAATAGAAGCTTTCTCTAAATTAATTAAATATATTATAAAGTGTTTAATTTTAGAATACTGATGATTATAGCAGCTAAAGAATATTATTTATTTATAAAGAAAATATAGATTTAGCTTTTAGATATTTATATATACTAAATAAGCTTATCTTTTATATATTTCTCTATCTTTATTCCTATATATTTATACTATATATATATATGTAGAAACCCCTATAGTATAGCCCACATATATTAATTAATAGTAGAAATTTATAAACTTTTATTTTTTATTTTATATTTATTTTAGTTATGTCTGCTTCTTGTCTATTATTTTAATAGTAAAATATTATTAAATTAATACGTTATTATTAAGCTTCACACTAATTATTATTATAAGAATTAGTTTTATTACTAAACTTTTTTCCTATATAGATATATTATATTATATTAGAGTAATACTAACTATTTATAAATAAGCTAAAGTTAATTTCTCTAATTTCTTAAATAAGTATATATTTAACTATTAATACGCTTATACTTTTCTAAACTACTATAAAAATTTTAATAGTTTAATTAAGTAAAAACGCTATAAAAGCTCTTAGCACGTTTAAAATAAAATATAGCTATATATATTATATATATAACTCTAAGCTATTAGCCTCTAGGTATACTATTCTAAGAATAATTTTTAAGAGTATATATTTTAGCATAAGGGGTTTACTTTTCAGGTTACTATAAAATAAGAATATATAAATAAAAATAAATAAAAGAGCTTTTAGTATAATTTTTACTAGAAAATTATGTCTTTAAAAATAAAATATAATAACACTTAAAATAAGCGGTTTAGCTATATCTAAGATTATTTTAACAGCAGATTAAATATTCTTTTATAGTTATACTATAAAAGGAAGGACTTTAAATTACTTAATCTTTTATATATAAAGTCTAACAGCAGTTTATCAGCAAGTTAATAATATTTTAAATAGATTAAGAGTATAAGTAAGTATCTTAAATATCTAATCTAATAAGTTTATAGCTTAATCTATTAACTTACTAGTACTTATATTTATAGGATTCTCCGTTCCTATTATTATCGGTACTATAAAATAGTTAATTTTATAGATTTATATAAACATATATTTTCTTTTCTGTTTAGGGATTATTGTTTTATTAAAGTGGGTATTTTATTTTACTTATTATTCTCAGCTAATATATTTATAAAGTGCTAGAAAAATAATTACTAAAGAATTTAGTATTAATAGATCTAAATTTAATTTCTAGGCTAGAAAGGATATGCTAGTTACTAATATATAAAATACTAAAGTTAAAGAAGGCGTTATAATTACTTTTTACTTATTTATAGACTTTATATTATTTTTATTTTTGTCTCTACCTCTATCTCTGCTTTTATCTTTATATGTATTATCTTATTTTATTTTATTTTCTCTTTTTTTTTTCTAGCTTCTTAAGCATTTTTTATGTAGAAGGTTTCTATATACTTCTTTTTAAAGATATAAAGATTAAACTTTCTAATTTATACACTATTCCGTTTAAACTAGTTTATAATTATTAAAAATTTATAAGGATCTTAGGAAGTGGGTAGATTTTAAGAGATAATATTATATTAATAATACTTTTATTATAAGAAGTTAAGTTACTGTAGTAGAGTATCTATAGATAAATGTTAAACTAATTCTAGCCAACCTTAAGAGACTATATAAGATAGGAAATATTATTTATATTCTAGTATTAAAAAAGATACTAAATAAAAGCCATCTTAATAGATCTGAAGGCATAAATAGTGATTTAGTAAATAAGTAAATAAAATATCCATTTCTTAAACATACGTAAAAAGATTTAATAGAGTTATTTTATATTAACTATAAAATTATAAGTTACTAGGTAGAACTAGATTTATCTATATCTAAAGCAGAGCGTTTTACTTATAAAATGCTTATTAATAATAAAAATAATAAAGTCTTTACTATAGTTAGTTTAAATACTATTATAAAGTAAATTTAATACTTCCTTTTACTTCTAGTTACAGAGTTATAATATAAATTATTATTAATTTATTTTTTTAAAACTAAAGTCCGGGTTAAGCTTGACCAGCTTATGCTATAAATTAATAACGTATTTTATAACTAAGCTAAATAAACAATTAAGCTGGACACTTTGCTAAGATTTTAATAGTACTATTATTCACAGTACCATTATGCCACCTATTAACCTAGAATTGATTTCTTAAGAAGCCAGAATACAGCTTGCTATCTAGGCTCTTAATTTAGACTAAATTCATGGCCTTCGAAACGCTGTATGTATCTATAACGTACCTAAATTAAGCCTAAAGACACGACGCGACGGAACTACCTTATGACGTAATATCTTACTAAATAAGATAAAACTCACGGTCTCTAAAGAGAAGGCGATAAAGGAGTATATTTTTAAGCTAAATTCAAGAGAATTTGTCTCTCTACTTAATGCTGTTTGAGAGATAGCTAATAAACTACTAGCTAAGTAAAGGGGAGACCTAATTAGTAAACTTTAGCTACATAACTTTATTAAGCGTATACTAGGGATTTAAATGAAGTACAATTAGAAGCTAGACTACCAGCATTATAAATAGGAAGAACTAGCTATTATATAAGGCTAGTTTAATCTTATATATAACGTAAAGACTATATACGGTATACAGGATGAAGATATGTATAACTTTAATAAATCTAGCTTTCAGATAGATATAATAACAACCTAAAAGGTTATTATAGGCTCTAAGAGATAGCATTAACTAAAGGCCCTTTAGCTAGGTACTTATAAGTAGGTTACAACAATCCTAGCCATCAGCGCATTAGAGTATATAATTCTATTCTTTATTATCTATAAGAGTAAGAATCATCTCTCTGTCTGGTACCAGGAACTTAGTATACCACATTAATAGTAATTTAGTGTCTCTAATAATGGCTGGATAACTAATGAGCTTAATCTTACATAGTTAAAGCACTTTAACGCGTGTACAAAAGAGCATAATGTTAGCATATACTAATTATTAATTATCGACAGCCATAAGAGCCACAACTCTCTCAAATTCACGGAATATTATAAGGAGAATAAGATTATTACTTTATGTATACCGGCACACTCATCACACATCCTGTAGCCACTAGATGTGGGTTGTTTTTCACCTTTAAAGAGAGCCTATAGGCGCCAAGTCAAAAAGCTAATACGTAACTAGTTTAACTATATTATTAAACTAGAGTTCTTACCAGCCTTCCGCGACGCGTTTAATGAGTTAATTACTAAGAGTAATATTTAAGAAAGCTTTTAAGATACTAGCCTAGTTTTATTTAACTTAGATAAGATGATATTAAAGCTTGATGTTCAATTACGCATGTTTATACTACCCACTAACTAAGAGGTCACCTGGCAGTTGAAAACCCCTAAGAACTATTAAGAATTTAGGTCGTAAATAAAGCTAATTATGAATAAGTTAGGTAGCTTATTTTCTTCTTTAAAGAATAAGTACCAGCAGCTTGTTAAAGGCACTCTTATAATAGCTTAAGAGATAGTGCTTATACGTGATTATGTTACTAAGCTTAAAGTAGCTAATAAAACCATATCTCAACGAAAGCAGCACAAAAGAAAACGTATCCAGAAAGGAAAAGTACTTAGCTTTAGTGTTGGCCAGGATAAATCTACTAAGAACCCTACTACTATAAGTTCTAGTAGTAAGAAGGGTTGTGGGAAGGTAAGAGTAAATAGAACTAAACTAACTTAAAAGTGCTGTAGTAACTATAGTAGGACTAAACATAACACTTAAACATACGAAATTAATAAAAATAGTACTATAGAATCTAGTAGTAATGAGAATAGTACTATAACTAATAGTACTATTAAGTAATGGTACTGTAAATAATAGTACTTTAATAAAGTCTTAGTAAAGTATCCAGCTCAGTTATTTATCTAGCTTAATTATAAAATATGTTATAATTTATTAAAAATTATACTAATTAAATTATAGGTAGGGATATAGTAAACTAAAATTAATACTTATAAATTCTTTTTAAGAAAATACTAGTGTGTTTATATAGTATAATAAATATATAACTTTCCTAAGCTCTTCTTTAAATACGTTAGATATAAAAAAAAAGGATTTATAATTAGAGTAAAATAAGTCTTAATAATTTTTATATTTAATAATTATACTTTTACACATCAGAGCTTCACAAATGTAATAGAATTAATAAAATTTATAAATAAATAAGTCTGATACTTAAAGCTATTCTATAAGTACTAATTATAAAAAATATAGCTATAAACTATAGTTAAATTAGCTTCTAAAAGTAACTAATCTAGATTTTAAATAAAAAAGAAATTAGAAACTCTCCTTATTAATCTTTATATTAACTATGAATTAGAATAAATGTAAAATTAGAGCCGAGATAATTATAAATAATACTAAAAAGAACTATATTTTTTTATATTTAATAACAGAAGATATATTACTGATGTGATTAATATATATTATAAAAATAGTAAAATATTATAAAGTTAAAATAAATAGATTTAACTTTGCTATTAAGGTAGAGATAGGAGGAAATAATAGTAAAAGTATTAAAAAATATTACCCACTATCAGCCCATTACTCTAATTATATATTAGAATATTTTTAGCTAATTATTTTAATTATTCTCTTTAGCTAATAGGGCTATAGCTTATGTTATTAATATTAACTATTCTAGTAGTCTTTTTTTTATTAGTACTAAAACTCAATTTAGGTGGCTAGTAGCTCTTATTTATTAATAAAATAAATAATTAGAAAAGATTATTAAATATACTTTTATTATTCTGGTTTTTTTTAACTTCTTATATCCTCTACTTAGGTGAATAAAAGGTATTATAAATGTCTTAACCTAATTACTCTATTTATCCTGCTCTATTAGGGATAAATTTAAAAAAAATTTTAAGTAACTAGATTTATTTAAAACGTATTACATACTAGAAATAGTTAAATAGTGTGAAGACTTGCGGTAAGAAGGCCTAGAGTAAAATTTAAAGCAAAATAAAGTTAATTATTTAAGAAAACTTAGTCTACTTTTTTCTATAGAATATAATATTATACTTTATTTATGCTAATAGTTTATTAAAGATAAAGAACATAATCTTAAGAAATTTATTAATAAAAGTTAGAGAAGGATTTATATATATATTTAGCCTATAATTAACTTCCTTATGTTTTATAAAAAAAAGCTTTTTTTAGAGAGCTGGTAAGAATTTAGTTGGCTACTATATTAAAGTATACTTATCTATACTTAACGCAGTAAATCTCTGTGAACCTAAATATTCTTTTTATTTAAGTTAATATATTATTTACTACTTTTTTAATATTCTCTATTACTTAATTTTACTTTATTTATTTATTATTCTGTAATTTATAAGACTTGTTTTTTTTATCATAGCATACGCGCTTAGCCTGACACTCTTTTCTTAAATTTATAATCTAAAAAACTTTATTAATAGTCTTACTAGAATATTATTTAAGATACAGGATAAACTACGTGGTATTTTATTTATTTTATAAAAAGTTTATCTTTATATAAAAGCTATTACTAACTCTAAAATATATATTCTAGAAGTTTTAATAGAAGTGGTTTAAAATACTACTATAGATTTCCTTTAACTCCTAGACTTAACTTAAGGAATAATAGTTAATAGCTTTTATTTATTATAGGCTATTTTTAAGTCTAACTTTAAAAACTATTATTATACTTTAGAAATTATAAAGTATTTAATCTTAAAGGAAATGATTTTTAGATATACCTATTATTCTATAGACACATCTAAGCTTTTAAATAGATATAAAAGTATTTATTTTAATATTAAGACTTTTAAAGAGCATATCTATGGCATTATATACTCTAATATATAAAAGAGAAAGGATTTCTGGGATATTCTATAAAAGCTAAAAATTAGTGTAAAGCAGCTTAACTTAAATAAACCCTTAACTAAATCTTATATACTCTTTAGGAAAATAACTAAGGATACTTTTAATAATTATAAGAAACTCTTAAGTTTAACTTAATATCTAACTAAAAATAAACTTAAAATTAATATTTTTACACTAGGTATTTAGGGCTTCCTCTGGGTAATAAATACTATACTAAGTTTAGTAAAAAACTTATATCCTAATATAGTTCGTATTATTATTAAATAAAGTAGGTAGAATAATTACTTATAAGAAAAACTAATAATAAATAACAAAGCACTTAAGAATATAAAGGCTAATTTTATAGAGATAGACTCTAATTCTACTATTATTTAACATCACGATAACTTAAAAGCTGTAGATTATTATTTTTAAGGTATAAAACTATATATATTATATAAAGCCTATTACTATTACTAATTTTAGCTATATAGATTATTAGATTAATACTAAAGAAGGGCGTGCTATTTTTTATAAGTAGAAATATAATTCTCAGCCTATTCTACTAGACTCTAATAAAGAAATTTAGTCTAGATATATGGATTTATTA
This sequence comes from Zopfia rhizophila CBS 207.26, assembly GCA_010093925.1. Classification (NCBI taxonomy): domain Eukaryota; kingdom Fungi; phylum Ascomycota; class Dothideomycetes; family Zopfiaceae; genus Zopfia; species Zopfia rhizophila. Next base: position 18,914 of record ML994740.1, on the reverse strand, counting down.
ATTTTATTATCTAAATAAGTAAGTATAACTAAAGAGGCTTTTAAACTTTCTTTTATTATATAATAGCTAAATCCAGTAAATACTCTTACAAGTATAATTTATAATATATTAGAAAGATATAAGCTTAGTATAGAGTATATTAAAAATTATATTATTAAAAAAGTTTACTAGACATATAGAGTAAATATTATATATATATAATTTAAATATATAATAAGAAACTTAGGGTGTTACAGTAGCTATATAGCTAGTTATATTATATATTATAAGTATATACTAGACTAGTATATTTCTTAGAAGGAAAATATTAGGTTATTTTTATATAACCACATACTTAACAACAGTAGCATTATAAAATATATTATTATAATCTTTAAAAATAAATATTCTAAAATACTTATTTTAGAGGTAATATTATAAATAACCTTATATTACTTTTCTTATATAATGCGGAAACTAGGTTCTAAGCTGGTTAAACTCTAGTATAGTCTGAAAAAGTATATAGTAAATTAGAAACCTATTACTTAATTATTAAATTTTCACTTTATTTTACTTAAAGATCCTTAAATGGTTAACTATTATCACTTAAGTACATACACTCCAGATAATAAGTATAGATATATAAAATATTATTAAAAGTATAGTTATAATAATACTTGTAAGAAAAGAGCTAAGTAAGAGACCTATAAAGTTATAATAAATAAAATACTTTATAAAAGCTAGATAGTTTAGAACCAGATTAAAAACAATAACCTAATTTAAATAAATTCTGAGTATAATAATATAGTCGAAAATCTCTCTAGTTATATTAATAATAAAGATGAAAATAATTATATTATAAAGTATAATAGTAGTAGCGTTAAAAGTAACTATTCTACTAATTATCTAAAATATATTAATAAATAGTAAATTCTAGATATATATAATATACTCTAGAAATTAATATCTGGGAAAATTCATAAAGAAAGTCGCACTAGCTTCTAAGAGAATAAGAATAGTAATAAAGTTCTAAATAGAAAGATTATAAAATAGAATATATAACTTACAGACACTATAATAGCTTCTATACTAATAAAAAAGATACTAACTTTTATATTCTTATCTTCTAAAGTTATTTTTTATTATTTTATTACTCTAACTATAAATTCTGCCTGCATATTAATCTAGGAACTATAAGCAAGAAACTTATTTTATATATAGATATTTATATATAAACATAAATGTACTTAGGGATTTACCTTTTACCTTAATAGTAAGTAGCTAAATAAATAAGTAAAGAAAACTTATATATTTTATCTAACGCGTTTAAGATGCTTTGCGCTAAATAAAAAAAAAGATTTAAAAAAACTATAAATATAACTAAATTAAATACTAAGATTAATAACTACTTTAATATTAACTTTATCTCTAGTATTTTTAGTATCTTAAGTATTAATAAAGCTAATGATTTCGCTTTTAAAATTATTTATTTACTAAATACCTATTAACTATCACACGCGTTGAACTAGCTTAGAGAGTTAATTAAATACTATAATAATTATATTTTACTAGTTAAGGCTCTAGAAAGTGTATAAGAGCTTAGTATTAAACTCTAAAATAATATAAATATCTCTCTTAAAAGTAGAGATAAGAATAGGCAAGTAAAAGAACACTAAAATCGCAATTTAACTTATACTATTATATAGGAGTTTTTTTTCCGTATTATTTTATTCTCTAAAGTAAACTAATAGTAAGAATTACGTTTATTACTAGTATATAACATTTAATATTACTAGAGAGCTTTTTTTAAAAGCTTAATCTTTAAAGTAATTAAAATAGTAAAGTTTTTAAATACTAAGCACAGACAACTAACTAAAGAATAAAGAAACTAGGTAAAAACTATTTAATATATTATTTAAAGAGCTGCTCTGCTAGCTATTTTAGTTTAATAATATAATAAAACACCTTTATACTTATACTGTTCTAAGAGTATATTATACTAAAAATAGAAACAATCTAAAATTCTAGGCTACCTATAAGAAACTTAATAATAAATTTTTAACAGACTTAATAACTAAACGAATAATTAAATATGCTTTAATAGTAACTTAATAGAAAATCTTAAATAGTATAATACTTACAGCCTTTAATAAAGATAACTTACTAAAGAATTTTAAATAATATAATGTTTATAGCTTTTAATAAATAGCTAGCTTATTTATATTTAAAGTAATTTAAACACCACTGTGATGACGGGCTCAGTCTTCACGCGTCGTTGCATGGATGCAGGTTGACGGGATAAGTTGGCTCTATTTCAGCTACACTAAGATGAGGAGAGAAGAGGTACAAAGGGGGCTCGCCCCTAAATAGGGCGGTGTATGGCCTGAGCGTGAGCTAGCCATGCTCCGAGCTCTGCGCTAGGTCGTGGCTGGCGTAGCCAGTCGCGATATCATGTGGCCTGCAGCGAGTAGAGCAAGCAGCACCGTTACATTACCCCCCCTCTAAGGGAGGCTCGTCCCCGAGTCTCTAGGTTACAGTCTCCTCCTTGCTGGTCTCTGTACCCCTCTTGTCTTTGAAGCCGCCTTGTCGTCCTTCTCTGTTACGTCCAGGCCCTCCTCTGCTTCGTACGCTTTCAACCAGGCGTCTAGTCGTGCCGGCGGTCCTGCTTTCTCTGGATAGGCCTCATGGTAGTCTCTTACCTTGTATGGGGCGCCTATAAAGCCTCGGGCGTTGTACCAGGTAGGATCTGGGTCATGAGCTAGCCAGGATGCTTTATACTGTAGTCGGCCATGGAATAGGCGGCTATTAAGGATTTCCTGCACTAGCCACTTAGGATGCCCGTTGATCTCGATAGGCGGTTCCTCAGGTTCAATTTGGCCAGGCAGTGGGCGAGTAGAAGCCTTCTGTAGGCAGTCTGCGTGGAAGACGTCAAGTATGCGCATGTGTAATGGCAGCTTAAGGCAATAGGAGTGTCCCTTCATGCCTACAATAGGATAGGGTCCGTACATCTGCTGGTCAAGCTTCTGGCTAGGTCGGCTAGTGGTGAAGCCCTTAGGTGTAACGTATACCTTATCTCCTGTAGAGAAGTCTGGCTTGCGGCGCTTCTTATTAGCCTGTTGAGCCTATCGCTCTTGTGCTTGAGCGATCCCTTGTTGAGCTATCTCTATAGCTAGCTTTACCGCATTGTGGCGAGCTTTAGCGTAGCTCTGCGCTTCCTCACGTGACATCTGTTCACGGACTGTAGTAAATGCCTTCATACGTTCCTCCCAGTCCCAGTGATAGATTGGCTAGTGGCCAAACTCAATTTGATAGGGTGATAAGCCTGTAGTCTCATGCGGTAGAATTGCTTGGGCCTAGTCTATGCAGGGCAGCAGGTCTGACCAGTTGTCCTAATGGTGGTTGACAAATGGGCGTAGGCGCTGGTTAATGTACTAGTTCAGGACCTTAGTGTTTCCGTCAGTTTGGGGGTGATACGGCGTTGAGAGCTTTTGCTTAATTCCTGTTAGTCGGTATAGCTCATCTATGAATGCTGAGGTGAACTGAGGACCGCAATTAGAGACTATTAACCTAGGCGGGCCAAATACTCGCTAGATGTAGTGATAGTACATATCAGCTGCCTGAGCGGCTGTAGTGGTCTTGCGGCAAGGCAGTAAGAAGCAACGCTTGCTTAGCTGGTCCATAACAACAAAGGCGCAGTCGTATCCTTTCTTATCTAGGGGGAAGGACTTAAAGTCTATAGAGACGTCTCGCCATGCTCGCTCAGGGATTGGCAGTGATTTGAGTAAGCCTGGGGTTTTGTCGTGAGGTATGTGGCTCCATCTGCAAGCTTTACACGCAGCTATGTAGTCATCTACATCTTTGCCCATACAGCCCCAGTAGTAGCGGTCGCGAAGTAGCTTGCCTGTCTTTCTCTTACCTGGGTGAGCAGTCACCTGAGTAGTATAGATAGCTTGAATGAGGTAGGTCCTTAAGAAGTGTACAGCAGGGACTACCAGCTTGTTGTGGTGCATGAGAAGGCTCTGGCTAAGTTTCTATGCTGGGTAGTTGCCAGAGAGGGCGCGCTCTCGGAATGGCTGTAGGCTCTCATGGCTGCGGTTCACCTCAATAATGCGATTGATTAGTAAGTGAGGGTCATTTAGGGGCGGTGAGGCTATGAAAGTATCAGCAGCGGCTATTTCAATTACATTGGTAGCTAGCATGCCTCTTGCTGACAGCGCAGCTAGGTTATCGCTCACGGCCTTAATGAAGCTAACGTCGATTTGCTCTGCTGAGAGGAAGGCGCGTGTTCGGGCTGCTTTATTCTTGTCTTTCTGGGTCTTTAGTTCCTCTTGCTTGCGCGAGAGCGCGTCGGCTACTATGTTAGCCGTGCTAGGGCGATAGGTAAGCATCAGGTGATAGTCTGCTACGCTTATTGCCCAGCGCATTTGGCGGGGAGTAAGCTCTTGCTTTATAGAGAAGTACTCTAGCGCGCGATGGTCAGTCAGGGCACTGAATAACTCAGTAGTCTGCAAGCCTATAAGCTGTGAGCGCCATTCTCGGAGGCCGTAGATTACAGCCAACATCTCTTTGTCGTGTATGTCATAGTTCATCTGGGGCTTGCTTATAGTCTTAGAGTAGAAGGCTACAGGTCGCCAGAGGCCATCCTCTTGGAGCTGCGATAGCACCCCTGTGATGACTCTATCACTTGCGTCTATCTCCATGCGCGTCTAACGATAGGGCGAGTAGTAAGCTAGGACATTATCTAACAGCATTAGATCCTTAGCTTGCTGGAAGGCTGCCAGCTTGCGTTCACTAAAGGCATGCCATGCGCCCTTCTTGAGCAGCTTAGTGAGTAATCAGATAATGCGTCCATAGTCCCTCAGGAAAGCTCTATAGAAGTTACAGAATCCTAGGAAGGATTGCAGGCTTTTGACTGACGTAGGTACTGGCCATTCCTGTACAGCAGTAACCTTCTCAGGGTCCTTTTAAATCCCTTCTGTGCTAATAATGAGGCCTAGGAACTTCGTTCTAGTAATAGTGAACTCGCTCTTCTTAATATCTGCCTGGAGGCTGGCGTCCTAAAGATGTCTTAGTACCTAAGCGACATGCTCCTCATACTATAGCAGGTCTTCAGAATAGATTAGGATATCGTTAAGGTAGGTAGTGTAGAAGTCGTTAAGTAGGCTATGAAGCACCTTATTAATATAGCGCTGGAATGTAGCAGGGCTATTACAGAGACCAAATGGTAGCACACGGTACTTGTAGTTCCCATACTAAGTACAGAACATAGTTAGATCCTCTATGTCCTTGTTCAGACGTATATGATAGAAGGCCTGTTGTATGTCAAGCTTAGTGAACACCCTTATACGCGCTAGCCGGGCGAGGGTCTCCTGAATCAGCAGGATTAGATAAGCGTTTTTCTTTATAATAGTATTAAGCTTGCGGTAGTCGACGCAGAAGCGTTACCCTCCTCCAGGTTTCTTAGTAAACAGTACTAGGGAAGTATATAAAGCGTTGCTGTAAGTAATGACCTCTTATTAAAGGTGGTCGTTCAGATAGGTCTTGACTAGCTACAGCTGCTTAAGAGACATGCTATATAGTAGACTTAACATTAACGTGTTCTCGGCTGTCAGTTTAATATCATGGTCGACACCTTCATGATGCGGGGGCAGTATATTTGAGTTCTTCTTTAAGAAGTGGGCCTGAGTCGCGCCGGCGTAGCTAAAGTAGAATAGCTTCTGCTTAATAAGCTACTGAAGTTCCTCTTCTCCTATAAGGTCCTTGTTTGATTGATAGGGCCCTTCTGGCGAAGCCTTTACCAAGGGGTTCCTAGGGTCTTGAGAAGAGGGCTTTAGGTCTAGTGGGCTGAGCTTATCTCTACAGTCCTAAATAAGCTTATCTACTTTATAGATACTGGTATACTCTAGTACAGTTTCCTTCTACCGTGCGTGTATTATAAAGGCAATAGCTTTTATAGTATTGATCTTAAGGCCTGCCTTAGAGAGGTCTTTGCGTGAGATAGGCTGAAAGCAGGGAGTTCACTTACTTAGCTCTAGCTGCTATTATAAGTAAAGCTGCTTTTCTATCTTTTTAAGGTTCTCTTATTATGCCACACGCTAGAGCGAGTGCTGAGGTGGTTTATAGGTGCGCTATAAAATCACTATATTTATCAGCTCATCACGTTAGTCAGTATTAGCTTAGTGCGAGGGGTTGATTTTAGTTGATAGGTCTTATGTTAGAATAATAATATCACGCTTATAGTTAATTAGCTTATTGTTTGGCTATTTAAGTGTTTACTTCTTATAGTTAATTAAAGCGCCTATGTCTTTAAAGAGCTTATAGCTAATTATAAGGTTATGGCAGCTAGTATTACAGAAAACAAAATAGGTTAATAAATAGTAGTTATTTAGTACTAGATCTGCCTAGAAGTACTCGTCTATTTGTTTATTTAGTTTATTATTATAGCCAGCTAGGGGGATAGATTTTATTTAGTAAGTTTTTATTTTAAGCTCTTTCTTAATAGCGCGTATGTGCTTTAGGTGTACTAGAATAAAACTACTAGCTCTAGTATTAAAAAAGCTACTTAGCTTAATAGCTAGTCTACTAGTAGAGATATAATAGAACAGAGTAAGAGCAGGTCTACTAAATAGTAATTAGTAAAAGTTAAATTAGCTAGTAGCTTTAGAAGGTAACCCTAGAAAGAAGACTTCCTCTAGGGTAAATCTTCCCCTAATAGTTCCTCTATAGTAAGCTAAAACTTCTTATTATTACTAGTATTCTAAAGCGTATAGAGCTTTTTATTAGTATCTATAAGCTTAATTACTTTAGCTATAGCTTAAGCAGGTAGTTAGTAGTCTTTTATAAAGTAACTAGGTTTCCCGTAATTATAGTAACTAGCTGGTTTGGGAATGGGTATTAGTAGAATAATAGTAATTACTACGCAAGTCAGGCGCTTAGTTTCTAAATAAAACTACTAAATTAATAGTAGCTAAATTCTCTTAATTCTTTTATTAATTTACTTAGTAGCTTTTCTAGCGCTAAGAGCTAGCTCTTTAGTAAAGTCTTAAGCTAAGTCTACATACTTATTATACTAGTTATAGTACTATTATTAGTAAATGCCCATCTACGTACGCAGAGCGTTTAGGAGCTTCTTATAGAATTCTTCTATCTATTAGTCTATAAACAGGCTGTGTTCTTAAGCTAGGCAAAAGAAGTTATCTTAAAATATAGTAAAGTTAGTAGGGTCTCTAAGGTAGAGCTTCTAGAAATCACAGTAAGCATTAAGTCTCTTATATAAGTCACTATACGTCCTTTCTAGGCAATTTATTATATACTAGTAACTAACTAGCTGCTTACTTTCTCTTATTATATGTATTAGTATTAAGAGATACTAGTTAGCAGGACCCTCCGTACACGTGCGTATATAAGAGACGATATTCTCTTAAGTAGCTTACTTACTAGCTCTAGTAAACTAGTCTTAATTAGTACGTACCTTATTCTCTAAAACATCTCTCTATTAATTAAAGGTAACGTTCTTACCGTTCTTAAGCATTAGCAGATCAGGAAATCAGACTAAGCAGCTATTACTTTAATAGCTGCCTATAATAAACGTAGCTAGTAGAGTAGCTAGTATATAGAATAATACTTAAAAAGTTTAGTTACTAAGATCTTCTATATTAGAACCATTATTAGGTCCTATAGTTATATAGCTAGCCTAGTTCTAAAGGGTCTATAGTAGAGCTATAAAGCGTGTCTTCTTTACTAGTGTTAACGATAGCACTAGACTAGCCTTTACAAAAAAAAAGAAGTATATATTATATATAGATTTCTTTATCTATATCTTTAGTGTTTTAATCTCATTCTCTTAATCTGCTACACGCTTGAGCGTGTTATTTAATAGCTAATAAAGCTTAGTAAACTTATCTCTAGCTTTATTAAGCTTAGTTTTAGACGTGTTAAGCGCTTTTCCTAGCATATTAGTATAGTCGTAATATGTAAGTACTTTAAGATAGCTACGCTCTAGCTTACTAGCAATTATTACTTAATTAAAAGTTATTAGAATAGAAAGCGTAATCTCTATTTCCTAAGGCTTGTAGGTGTCAGTTCTCTAGGTAGTGCTCTTAGTAGTAGCTATAAAAGGTTTCTTATTATATCATGTCTGAATACAGAGCTTCTTAATAGTATAGTCTTTTCTAATTATGTTATTAGAATAGTACGTAGCAGCACACCTAAGTGACTTAAGGATAGACGTGTAGTCGTTACTAGTAGCTATTATCTTAAAATTAATTCTTATCTCTAGCGTTAAGAGCTTTCCTATAGTCTTAATCTATTTATTTTTATATATATATAAAGCTTCTGGCCCCTAGCAGGGTGAAGTAATTAGCTAATTCTCTAGCATAAAGAAGGCAAGCTAGTAGTACTTATAGGGGTCAGTTTCTCTAGCAGGAAGAAGATAATAAAAGAGGGGGAAAAAGAAAAGGTTTACTAGAGCTCTTATAGCTCTCTTTTAACCTAATAAATATATTATCTACTACTATAGGTCTTTTAGTTACCTATTAAGTCGCTCTTAAGGCCTACTACTGCAGGGCTTATATAGGCTATCACTCAGAATTTTAATTGCCTACTACTATAGGGCTTTCTGGTAGAGATTATATAGTTAACAAACTAACAACTCAGCATAGTCATGTAATTAATTTTCTAGGTACGGTTATTAATAAATTAAATGCTTAAGTTAATTACGCGGGTTGACCTTAATATTATGTCGCTATCATCCAGCTAAGTTAGATTAATCTTAGTATAATATAATAATAGGCTCAGTCTTCACGCGTTGTTATATAAATATAGGTTAATAAAATAAATTAGCTCTATTTTAGCTATACTAAGATAAGAAGAAAAAAGATATAAAGGGGGCTCGCCTCTAAATAGAGCAGTGTATAGCCTAAGCGTAAGCTAGCTATACTCTAAGCTCTATACTAGGTTATAGCTAGTATAGCTAGTTACAATATCATATAGCCTATAGTAAATAGAGTAAGTAGTATTATTATAACTACAAACTTAAGCCACCGCATAAGTTATTAGTTTTAGATAAACTTAAATAAAACTTAATAAAACAGTAAAATATAAGCTTAGTTAATAGAAAATTAAGGGACTAATAGTTATATAATATTAAATTATTATAGAGCCCACTTCTGCAAGACACGGACAGCTTATTATTCTAAAAGAGTTATAAATAACACAAAATAATCTACTAGGCATAAAAGAGATTATAGAGTGTAGTATATAATAATAGTAATAAATAACTTTAAAATATTTACTCTATAGGATAGCCTTAAGGTGGACTCTTAGTAAACTTATATAACCTTATATATACATAATTCTTTTAAAGATACTTATATATAGTAGGCTTTATAATAAAAAGAGAATTATATTCTTACTAATAACACTATTTATATAGCCTAAAAAAACGGATATGTGTGTTAGTTTATTTAGAGAGTAAATAACAACACTACTAAAATAAACTTAAGAAATAAATTAAAAAACTTATATATCTAGGTATATAATAAAGAGCTTAAGTAAGTAAGCTATAGTAAATTCTACTATATAATATATAATATATACATAATTCTCTAAGTATTAAGTTAGATATTAAGTGTAAAAAAATATACTCTAATAAAGCTTAAATATTAAAAAAGCAGATATTTCTTAGCCTATAAATAGAATTAAGCTGTTTTTATATATACTCTTAAAAGAGACCTAAGTGTGCAGAAACAACCCATATAAGATATATAATTAAATAAAAGATTTTCTTTTTACATAGATTTATAGATACTCTGTATAAACCCTCAAGAAATCTCGGTTAGGAGAATTAAACTTATTATTATAAAAATAGGCAAATTAATCTTTTATTAAATTTAATTACTATAAAGTATTATATAAACTGTACGAGAATATTCTGCACTCTTTAGGGTAGTTAATACTAATAAAGTATACTAACTATTTTAGTAAGTATATACTCTAAACTTACCTCTACTTTCTTAATTAAATAATATATTAAAAGTTTTATTTTTATTTAGTATTATGTATAACGCGGTTTAGCTACTATAAGTATAGTAATTACTATAATAAGACTTATCTATATGTTATATTTAGTTAGGAATGTATTCTTAAGAAGTGTTATAATAATATATATTTACTAAAAGCTTATACTTAAGTCTTTAATTAATAGCTAAGTCTAAGAATAAGAATCAGTAGTTTAAATATTTATAGAGCTGAAAATAGTCTTTTTATAAGAGAAAATATTAAATAAGACACATACATAAGCAGATATACTAAGACTATTATTATATATAAGAAAGTAGATAATAGTGATAGAAAAGTAAGTCTTTTTACTCTTTTAAAAAGTATTATATATACTTTCTGTTTTTTAAAATAACCCTTATATATATTTAAATACCTTTATTAATGGGAGTTGTAAAAATAATAAAATATATTACATAAACTACTTAATAGATAAGGAGAATCTTAATATAAGATTTCTTTATATTAAAAGAAGAAATTTTAGATATATTATTATTAAAATAATAAGAAATATTAAGAAAAGGGAAGAAATTATTATAGAATATAATTCCAGGTAAGCCTCTTATATCTAAGTAAATAATATTTATTAATAAGGTAACTAAAATAGAATAGGTTTTTTTTCCTTAATATAAGTTTACCTAGTGCTTAAAAGTATATAGAAACTTATTAATATAAATAATAGATAAGTTATTAAGAAGAATAATTATATTTATATTAATAAAGCGCTATCAGAATAAGATAGTGATATAAAAACATAAATTATAAAAGTTTTTAATATTTTTATAAAAGCTCTAAAGATAGTAGTTTAATAGCTTTATACTTTAAAATAACTTTTATTTCTTATATAAAAATAGTATAAGTTTACGGAACACAAGCTCTTAATATCCTTAAATAAAACAAATATTATTAAAGAAAAGTTATTAATAGGGTATATAGAAGTAATAAAGTATATAAAGCATTATATTAGAACTAGATATATAATAGTAAAAAAGAGATAATTAAAGTATACTAATAAACACAGAAAGCATTTTCGTATTATAGAAAATATATATATTATTTATTTTATAAGAAGCATAATTATTACTAATAAGTAGTTAAATAAGTTAGGTACGGAGAACTTATAAAGAGTAAATTAAATTAACTTTTTTCCTTTTTAAGAAAGTAAGAAAGTAGAGATATAGTTATAAAACTTTAGCTTTAAGTAACTATATATTAATTTATTTAATAACGCTGTTATTTTACAGCTAGAATTTAATAGCTAGTTTAAAAAAAATAATCTAAATTAGACCTTTCTAAAAAAATATATAAATTAGAAATAATTACTTATACTTAACTACTAGATAAAAAATATAGTCTAGCTTAATATATAAAATATTAGAACTAAATAATTATTTAAGAAGCTAAACTTAAAGGCCTTAGAAAAATACTATATTTTTTAAGTAATTTCCTTATATATATACTAACTTAAACTTCTTAAATTTTTAAGTATATACTTAGTCTTTTATATATCTTTACTTTAGCTAGCTATGCCTAAATTTAAATTTTTTTTTAAGTTAGCAAAACCTACTACTAGAACTTATTAAAATTAATAGTAATATTAAATATTATAAAAGCAAGACATAAGGCTCTTAAATCTTAAGGTTAAATAAAATATTAATTAAATAATATTCTCTAGCTATAAAAGTAGGTAGAAATATTCTTTTATTTACTAACTAATAATATTATATAATACTATGCTATTATATAATAGTATACGGAGTAATTTTTTTATACTATACTCTAAAGCATATCTATAACACTAAATACTATATTAAGTAAATTAAAAAGCTATACTTTAATTAGATATAGAAATACTATAAATACCTTATTAAATAGATTAAGTATAATAACCTAATATACTAACCTATAAATAATTTTTAAGATATAACTATTATAAAAAACTTCTACCTTTAAAATTTAAATTAACCTGTTGTTTAAAACTTGACATAAATACTTATTATAAAAGCTTAAATTTAAAAAGAAAGTATTATTATAGTAATTACCTATAATACTTTATAAGGGCTTTCTAAAGAAGTTATTATAAATATATTCTAAAATATAGTATAAAGTGATAACTCTATATGAAATTATATAATAGCATAGTATCATATAATTACTATTAGTTAATAAATAAAGAGAGATATCTGCCTACTTTTATAGCTAGAGAACATTAATTTAATTAATACTTTATTTAATTTTAAGACTTAAAAATCTTATGTCTTACTTTTATAATAAAATTTTTTTATAAGCTTTTTTATTATATTATGTATTTATATATTAGTCTTATACTAGCACACAAGCCTTTACTTAAATACTTTATTTATAATTTATTTTATTACTTTCCTTTTTCACGGAACGTTTTAAATTATTACTTGGTACTATATATAGTAATTAATTAATATATTTTTTTAGGTTCTTAACTTTCTATATGTAGCACTCTTATAATATTTATAAACTAAAGTATATAAAAACTAAAGTAATATACTAGTAAATACTAAAAGAATTTAAGAAAGTATTTAGTTTTAAGTATTTAAACATGCTTATTAGTCTTAGTAATTCTAAGTTAAAGTTATTAAAACTAGGTAAATATAAAAAAATAGAAACGATATACTAATAAGCTTTTAAAAAAATAGAAAGTATTTAAACTAGTATATTAGTACAAGTTTATTAGTTTTAAAAAGCTTAAGTTAGTATTATTAATATAAAATAAATATAAAGAAGTTAAAGCTATATACTAATAAGTACTAAAAAAAAAGAAAAGAAGCTTAAACTAAAGTATTTAAACATAGTTATTAGTTTTAGTAACTTTAAGTTAGTATTAAAAAACTAGAGTATTAGACTTTTTTATTTAATATATTAGAGCTAGCTTATAGCGGAAATGCATAATACATAATACTATAAAATTATAAAGTTAAATATAAGTTAATTATTTCTACTAGCTATAGAAATAGAAAAAATATTTTTTATTTTATTAACTAATCTAATTACGTGATACTGTGCTATTACGTGATATTATATAAAAATATTCTTTTATATAATACCCTAGCTCTATATTTATAATATAGCTTTATTTAATAACCTTTTTAGCTTTATTAACATCTTAAAGTAAGAAATTTATATTTATATGCAAAATTACTTTTTTTAATAACAATACTATTTATTACTATTTTTATAATAAATAAGTAAATATAATATATATATTAAAAGTAATAAACTTTATAAAATATTAAGTTTCTTACTACTTTAAAGTATGCTTAAACATTTTTTATAATACTATAAAGTTATATTAATTTTATATATATAGTTTAAATTAAAAAAGAACACTAAAATCGCGACCCGACTCATACTGTTATATGGGAGTTCTTTTCTATATTATTTTATTCTCTAAAGTAAACTAATAGTAAGAATCGCGTCTATTATTAGTATATAATATTTTATATTACTAGAGAGCTTTTTTTAAAAGCTTAATTCTTAAAGCAGTTAAAATAATAGAGTTTTTAAATACTAAGTATAAACAACTAACTAAAGAATAGAGAAACTAGGTAAAAACTATTAAATATTCTATCTAAAGAGCTATCCTGTTAGCTATTTTAGTTTAATAATATAATAAAACACCTTTATACTTATGCTGCTCTAAGAGTATATTATACTAAAAATAGAAATAATCTAAAATTCTAGGCCACCCATAAGAGACATAATAACAGATTCTTAATAAACTTAATAACTAAATAATAGTAGCTAGATATGCTTTAATAGTGACTTACTAGAGAATCTTAAATAGTATAATACTTATAGCCTTTAATATAGGCTAACTAGTTTATACCTAGATTACTATCTAGACACTATAAACTTAGGCTACTAGTAAGTTATTAGTCTTAAGTAAACTTAAGTAAAACTTAACAAGATAATAGAACATAAACTTAGTTAGTAGAAAACTAAGAGACTAATAGTTATATAATATTAAATTATTACTAGACCTACTTCTGTAAAATATGGATAGTTTATTATCTTTAAAAAGAATATAAATAACGCGAAGCAATCTACTAGGCGTGAAAGAGATTATAGAGTATAATATATAATAATAATAATAAATAGCTCTAAGGTGCTTACCTTTATAAGATAGAGCCTTAATAGATTTATATAATTTTATATATAAATAGTATTTTTTAGGCACTTATATATAGTGGGCTTTATAATAAGAGAAGAATTATACTCTTACTAATAATACTATCTATATAGCCTAAAAGGACGGATGTGTGTATTAGTTTATCTAAAGTATAAATAACAGTACTATTAAAATAGACTTAAAAAGTAAATCAAAAAACTTATACGTCTATAGCGTATAATAAGAAACTTAAATAGATAAATTATAGTAACTCTATTATATAATATATAATATACATATTTCTTTAGGTGTTAAGTTAGATATTAAGTGTAAAAAAATATACTTTAATAAAACTTAAATATTAAAAAAGTAGATATTTCTCAGCCTGTAAATAGAACTAAGCTGTTTTTATATATACTTTTAAAAAAAACCTAAGCGTGCAGAGACAACCTATATAAGATATATAATTAAATAAAAAGTTTTCTTTTTATATAGATTTATAAATACTCTGTATAAACCCTTAAGGGATTTCGGTTAGAAAAATTAAACTTATTATTATTATAATTTAAATTTATTTAAAAAATTACTAAAGTTAAAAGCTATTTTATAATTAGCTATTATTAAATAAGTTAAGTATATTAACTACTATAAATTTAAGTTTAACATTTATAAAAAGTATTAAGCTATAACTTAATTATAATAAAAATAATTAAAAGAAAAATAATATTTACTACTTATATATTTATACGCCTTTCTTTTTTGTTTTTCTTTTTTTAAAGTAAGTTAAAAAATCTTATACAAAATATAATTTAACTTAATTAAAGATTATTTATTTACTAGTAAACATAACTACTATATATTTTTCTTTTACTTTTTATATTATTAAACTCCTACTTTTGTTTTGTTTAAATTTAACTCTCTTTTTTAGAAAATTACCTAGTTATGTAATAGAGTATTTATATACTAGATAATATTATAGTTTTTATTATAGCTAGTATAAACCTATAGGTAATTATAAGTAGTTATAAGTAATAAAACGCTATATTAAAGCTACTTTAGTATAAAAAAGAAAAAGTAAAAAAAAAAGTTATTAAATCTTTTATATAGTAACTTAAAAGTACTAGTAAAAAAGTATTATATAATATTATATAACTATAATAGATAATAGCGTTATATATAAATATAGTATATAATAAATTATTATAGTTTTAAGATAACTTAGCTTGTTACTAGAAAACTAGCTAAATATAATTTAAGACTAAATTATTTATTTACTATTACAAAATTTTATTTCTTTTAAAGTAGTATTATTAACTATATTTAAGTAATTTTCTATAAAAAGTATTTTAAAATAGTTATTTTATAAGCTCCACTATAATTAGGGAATATATATATGGTTTTTACTAAGAAATACTTAGAACTAATAAGATAACTATAATATAAACTAATATTTATAAAAACTGTTTAAGTATCTATAGTCCCTTATTTTACCTATTTATAAGATAATATAAATTTATTTCTTACTTTTATAGTAAAAAGTAAATAGGTTTCCTGTTGCGCTCTAGCGTTATAATAATTTTATTAAAAGCTATAAATTTTTAAGTAAAGTCTTATTTAATATTATATTTACCTATAATAGTTATAACTCTTAAACTTGTAAAATTCTAAAGTATGAGTGGTATATTTAAAAATACTAACTAGTTTTAAATAATTAATTTTCTAGTAATTTTAATAAGTACTTACTGATCCAAAGTTTTAACCTAATACTATCTATAAAAAAGATATTTAAAATCGTAAGCTTTTTAAGATAGGAAAAATTAGTAAGATAATTTAAATCCTTAAGTATAAGCACAGAAAATAAAGTTTTTATAAAATTAATAAAGTTAGTTATAATTTTACCTAGATTCTTTTACTATTTTATACTGAAATATTTGAGAAATCTACTTTCCTTTATTATTTTATTAATTTAATTAAAGTTTGCAGAGATTTCTTCTATAGTATTAACTAATTTAAAATATTAAAAATAATAGACATATAAGGGTCTTTAGAATACTCTAATAAATTACGAAAATTTAATATAATATTTCTAATTTAAGTAAAACTCTCCTTTAGTGCAGAGCCTTTCTAGTTTTAAAAAACCATAAAACTTAACTAATAGAAAAGTAAAGCTATTATAGATTTTAAATTCTATAAAGTTAAAAAAAATAATAACTAGGTCTCCTTAAGGATATTAAGTATTAAATATATAATATAGAAAATAAGAGCTCTAATTATTAACGCTAATATAAACTATTTAAAAAAAATTAAAACTTTTAAGCTATACTTATAAGGTGTTCTTATTCTAGATAGTTTTAGTAATTTCTATTATTACTAAGTATAGTTCTTTCTTTCTATTATTTTTATACTTATTTATAGAGCTTTTATATGTCTTATTAAGATCTATTTTAAAAAGTAAAATATTCTTAACGTAATAGAACTAGTTTACTAGACAGAGCTTTTTAAGTAATATTTTAGTAAAAAGTAATAATATATAATATATAAATAGCCTTAGAGTCTAAATAGCTAATATTAAATAAAATATAAATTACGTAATTTAGAATACGCATTGTAAGATAAAGTAGAGAGATTAAAGAAATATAATTTATATATAATTCTTTTACTAAATTATTTTATTAATATTAACAGCAGAAAATTTTCAGATAACCCGTAGATTAAATATAATATATATAATAATAAGTTTACTAAGTAGGTAAGCCATCTTAAGTTAGGTAGTAATAATAGTAATAATAGTAAATAAATAAAATATTTTTATATATATAAAACTAGCTACGTTAATAGCTGTCTTATAATTTAAAAAAAACTAAAATTTTTATTTTATATATCTACCTAGTATATTCCACGTATTGTTAAGTGTATAAAGTTATGAGATTACTTCATACACTATATACATATTTAAAGAGTGTAAATATATATAATTAGAAAGTAAACTAGTCTTATAAAACAGTAACTAGTAAAAAATAAAAGTAAAATAATAAATTAAAAAACGTTATAGCCATATTAGTAATATAATTAATATAATATTTAAATAATAAATATTTTTTACTTTTAGGAGAGCATAGTTTCCACTATTAGACTTATATAAAGTAAGTAGTAAATAAAGGAAATTCTATTAATCCTCTTTTAAAACATTATAAAGAAATAAACCTAGAAATTTATAATATTAATATACTAGCTACTTTTTTAAGTTACTTACTATTCTTTATACTATAGTATATTAAAAGGCTTTACTTATTTTATTTACTATTTTTTCTTATTAGAACGTGCTAGGAGCTGTAGAGTGTATTATATCTATCTATTTTAAGTCTATATATAATATATAAACTCTATAAATTAGGAGACAAGGCTTTGTTTGTGTTAAGTAAAATTAATTAATAGAAATAAATTAATATAGTTTACTTAGCACTGCATATTAAAAAGGTTCTTAACATTTTTATTTAATATAAAGAAATATAAAATTAGAATATTATTTAAGATATACTTTATATTTTTATATAAAATAATTATTTTTAAGATCTCTAATCTTATAGCTCTCCTCTAAGGAGCCTTAATTAATAGTATATTTATTATTAAATACTTAGCTATAATACTTAATAAATTTTAGTCTTTTATTTTAGCTAAGTATGTTATCTTATTTATACTAGTTATCTTTTATTTATTATCTATAAAGCTAGATCTTAATATAAATTTATTTAAGTTATTAAATTAATTTCTCTCTTAGTACTACAGCTGTATCAGATATGTTTTTTATATTTTTAATAAAAAGATAACTTAAACGTATATTAACTTTTTTTATATTACTAGTATTATTATAGTTATTGTTTATACTATGTAGAATATTATAACTTAAAATATCTATAGATATAATAAATAAACCGGGTTTACTAGAGATATCTTATATAAAGTTAAGTAAAATAAATTATTTATAAGTATACTATTTTTTCTTATACTTATTACTAATAGTTTAAATATATAGCTTTATTATAATTAAGTGTATAGTTTTTTTACCTTTATTATATACTTAAATTATACGCTAACTGCCCTTAAAAGTATTATTTATAAAATATTTAAAGTCTAAACAGTAATACATACTCATAAAATATTATAGAAAATAATATTATAAAATTAAAAAATTTAATAGTTAAAGTAGAGTCTAATGCTTGTTAGTAATAACAGAATAAAAATAGTATTATTCTATAGAATACGTGGTAAACTATTTTTCCTTAGTTTTTTCTAAATTTCCTATATCTTTTTACTTCTTTTATGTATTTTATTTTATAAAGAGTAAACTTAGTCTATCTTATTAGTTTAACACTAAAAAGGTAAAAACTAGATTTAGAAACCTTTATTAAAGTTCCTAAAAGTTTAAAGTATAGATATATTAATTTCTATTATATTCTCTGTAGTACGTCTTATATGTTTAAATCAAAAATAAAGAAGTAATAAAAGCTATATATTCTTTCAAAGTAATATAAACATTAGGTTTAGTAGTAGTTATAATTATTATTATAATAAAAAAATAAGAGATAGCAGCTAATAGTTAATAAAATAGCTTATTTAATATTTATTAAGTATTACATCAGGAAAAAAATTTGTGGCTAAGAATTTTATATTCCTGCTATTCTAGTATTTCCGGTATTTTTAAGTATTTAGTAGTATTTAGCTGCTAAATGTGACT